>VMDR010001181.1:0-97387 GCA_007922815.1 Macrotus californicus
CCATCCATCCATCCATCCATCTTCCTTCCATCCATCCATCCACCATCCATCCATCCATCCATCTTCCATCCATCCATCCACCCACCCGTTCATCCACCATCCACCATCCATCCATCCACCATCCATCTATCCATCCATCCATGCAGTGAACAGACAGTGAGGGCTCAGGATGTTCTGCTCTTCCCACCTTGCAGTCTGGGTAATTGCTTCTAAAGCTCTTGGTCTTCTTGGCATCATGTAATTGTAAGAACATGGGTTCTGCACAGATTTGGGCTCAAGCTATTTTTCTGCCACCTTCCAGTGACAAGGTTTATTCTGGTTTCCTCAGATATAAAATGAAATCAGTACTTCCTACGCTCAGGTTGCAAGGCAGTGTTTACAACCTCCTGACAGAATGCCTACAACATAGCAGGGCTTCAGTTTCCATGTGACTTCTGAAAGGCCCCCCAGTATTCTGTGCTCGGGGGTGAGCAGGGAGGCCCTGGCCCGCTCCTCCCCAGAAGTGCTCAGGGCCACCAGGAAAGGAAGTCTCTTTACACTCCTCGCAGAAAGCTCAGCTGTGGCCTCATTTTGGTCTGGCCAGAGCTGGCGTCTTCCTTTTCCCCTCATTGTTTTAGAGATCTCGAGTGAACTTGGTCAGGACTGTTTCCGCAGGAATGATATATTCTCCCCCCACCCAACATGTTGTGTCGGCACCCCCACCTTCTCTCACACTTCCTTGCCTACCTCTTCTGAGGTCCCTCCACCCAGATATCCCTGCAGCTCACTTCCTGGCTTCCTGTAGGTCATCCCATCAATTGTCACCTCCCGAGAGAGGCCATTCCTTATCCCTTCTCTGCTGCTTGCTCTCCCCTTATCCCAGCTTATTTTGAATTATATATATATTATTCCCTTTATAGTTTGTCTCATCCCAATAGGATGGAAATTTTGTTATTTACTTCATTGTTGCTTCCTCGGTCCTGTCGTATGGTTGGCACTTACAAAAATTTGTTGGGTGAGTGAATTGGTGAGAAACTGAGAGATCTGCCCTAAACTTTCTACCCTGAAATTCACCCTATTTGCTGAAATCACCCACTCCCATGCCACAGAGTGGCTTTGGCTATCTGGGTCAAGGGGGAGATGATATGGACAAAGTCCTGGGCAGGGCATTAGAACATCCCCAAAGGGGCAGGACTAAAGGTCAAACTCACCCACCCATTTGTGAGAACCTGCTTATGGATCATACCCGCCCCCAAGAGTGGGCAGGGGAGTGACTGAACACAGGAAGCTTGAGGAGTGAAGCTTGGAAGTCACACAGATTTGGGTCCAAGTCCTGACTCTACCACTTTCTACAAACAGTCGCCTACCTAGGCTCTCTGAGCCTCAGTTTCTTTCATGCAATGGGGCTAATGATCCTTGCCTCATCGAACTGGCAATGACAAAAGCTACCCTTTATTGACGTAGGACATGACCGTGTGTTGATCATCCGCTGCAGCCGGAGCCTGTGCTCAGCTGTTTCGAATCTAGTGTAATTGCAAAGAAAGTGGTAGCGGACCACTTGGTACAAGTCCCAACTTTACCTACCTCTAAGATGTGCAATCTTGAGTAACACCCCCCGCCTCAAACCATTGTTTTCCATCTAAAACATGTTAAAAATAAAACTGGCCATAGAGTGATTGATTAACTAAGCTAATGCATGGTCAGGTTGAGCACAGTGCTTGGCGCGTAACAAACACTGAGTAAGTTTTAGTCATTCTTGGTGATAGTAGCTATTTGGGTGGCGTATCACCCAGAAGCACCACCAGGACTGGAATCAGAGTTGATGTCTGCTGTGTGTTACCCACGGCGCTAGTTTTCACCCAGAGAGCTGGTTAACAGGGCAGACTCCAGACCCTGCCTCCAAGATGCTGACTCAGAAGATCTGGGTTGGGGCCCAGGAACCAGCGTGTTGGCAGGTACGACAGGCGATCAGATGCACAATTTGGGCTATACTTTGAAGATCACCCTGAGGCTATTCTGACTCCCTGCTGGGACCCAGGCACTGTGCAGGGATCAAGGTCAGAAGGATCAAGGTCAGGAGCGGTCAGGACCCTGGTGACATCTGGTCCCCAGCACATCTTCTCTCCATGCTCTGCAGACCAGACAAAGAACAACTCTCCCCAAACCCTGGTACATTTGGTGGTTCTGGGAGCCCTGTGGGACCAAGTCCACAGCTGTCAATTTGAGACTTAACACAGTAGGGCTGAAGCCCTCAGCCCAGTGCTGATCTCTGTCTGTTCTCAGACAGTGGCAGCTTAGGTCTGCTGTCCCCCTCGGACAGAAGGCTCTGAAGTTGGGTCATAGAATGGCTAAATTAGGTTCTTAACATACTAGGCTTTGAAACTGTATGAAATGGCCAGTTTTGCTGGCCAAACAGGTCTCATTCCCTGGGCTGGCTCAGGCTGACAGTGGCTGTTGGAGTCCTGTGTTGACAGGGATGCTGAGGCTGAGTCTGGGCCAGTGGTTCTCAACCAGGGACGACTTTGTCCCCCAGGAGACATTTTTGGTTGTCATGACTTGGATGGGCTGGAGTAAGGGCATTTAGGTGGTAGAGGCCAGAGATGCTGCTACAGCCCTATAAAGCATGGGACAGCCCTACTTCCACGCCCCACCTGGTCTCCGACCAAGAATAATTCTGTCCAAATAGCAATAGTACCAAGGTGAGAAAATCTTCTCTAGGGTCAGTGGGAAGGAGCATCATGATTGATTAGCAATGTCTGGAGGAGTCGGGGGAGGGGTAGTGAGAGATCATGTGGGCTGCATTTACTCTGGAATGGAAAAGACAGTATGCACAGAGAAAAATCATAAAGATGTATAAACATAATAAAAATAAAAACCTCAGATCCAAAGAGAGATAACAGAAGAAAATGTATCCATGAAAAAAGAACATGATGCCATTAAAAAAGGAACACAGAGGACAAGAAGAGCTCTTGGAAAAAACTATGAGAGCAGAAATATAAAACTCAACCAAAGACTTGGGAGATGAAGCTGAGGACATTTCTCAGGAATATATAGTGAAATAGATCATTGAAAAGAGATAAAGAAGAAAATTAGAGGACTGGTACAGAATCTCTAATACTCAAATCATAGGAGTTCTAGAAAGAGAAAGAAGCCCTGATTGGTATGGCTCAGTTGGTTGGGCATGGTCCTGCAAAGCAAAAGGTCACCGGTTCAATTCCCAGTCAGGGCACATACCTGGGTTGTGGGTATGGTCCCTGATGGGACGCGCATGGTAGACAACTGATTGATGTTTCTCTCTTTCTCCCTCCCTTCCTCTCTCTCTAAAAATAAATACATAAAATCTTAACAAAAAAAAAAGAAAGAAAATAGTGGAGAGAAAATATCAATAAAATATCAAATTTAAAATATCAATAAAATATTGAGGAAAATGAGCCCAAAATGAAGGACATGCATCTCAAGATCAAAAGTGATTAGCACAGTGCACAGAGCCAGTTTCCGTCAGGAAAGGTCAGAGGGAAATTTTAGGATGTTGGCTGCACGGAGAAGAGTCGACAAATTTGTAGAGAAGTAAACATGGAATCAGCATGGCTTTAAATGCCTCAACGGAAACTCGGGAAGAGAGAAGACAAAGGAGCAACGCCTTTAAAATTCTGAAAAAAATTTCATGTTGATTTTATTCTATGTCAAGCCAAAAATATGAAGATATCCTAGACATGCAAGGTCTTGAGAAACTTACCTCCCGCCTACTCTTTCTCAGGAAACCTCTGAAGGATGCGCTCCAACAAAATGAGGGGGTGAACCAAGAAACAGGAAGACTGGGGTCCAGGAAGCAGGAAATCCAAGTCAGAGGAGAGGTGAAGGGATCCTTAGGCTGATGGGGGAGGGAGATCCCAGGACGCCAGCTGCAGAGGCCAAGTTCAGTTTGGAAATGCTGGAAGGTTCCAGGAGAGAACGCTTTCAAAATGATGAAATTGATGGAAAGTTGAATGTGAATGAAAGTCCCAAGAAAGCTTTGGACATTGGCAAAGAGTTTGAATTAAAAAAAAATTAGGGATCAGTGCACAGAAAACTGAGCACACGAAGAACTCATAACAGTTGTAACATTGAGCACCAGTCTCTCCAAACTATGGCATGGCTCTTTGGGGAGGGTGTGAGGGATGGGAGTGTGGGGTCAGGGAGGGAAGGACAGAGATTTCAAACGGCCTCTCCTGTAGCAGGGAAGCAAAGGGCAAGGCCAACACTGAAAACACAGAACAATGCGAGCACGTTCTGTAGCCACAGGAGCCAAGCACAGATGGCCCGCAGAAGGAATGGAAAGAGGCTGTTTCCGGAGAAGAGGAAGTAGAGGGGAGCAGGACTGGGAACTGCAGCTTGTCTTCACTAACCTCCTAACTCAGCTGAGTCTAAACTAGGAGCTTGGGCAACTGTTAAAATTGGGAGGTTAACAAGAATGCAGCTGGGGTGTGCGCAAAACCTGGTGCGATCTGAGTAAGGTCTGTATCTCAGCTAGTAACGCTTGCCTTTGTCAGCTTCCTGACTTTGACAATGTGCTTCCGTTTCTTTACGTATTATCACTAGGGGGACCTGGGTGCAGCGTGAGGACTCTCAACTATTTGTGCAGCGTTTTGTGAGTCTATTTCCATTTAAACAGTTATGTAAACAACAATGAACAACAGTTACAATGGGCGAATATGCTGTCCCCAAAGCCACCCCTTGTAGGGGGAAGACACTCCCAATCACCTCTGCCCAGGACTGGGGTGGTGGGCCCAGGGGTGCGGGTCTCTCAGGGCCAGACATGCAGGGCCTGTAGCCCACCTTTGAGGGGAATAGGGGTGGGCAGTGGGGGGTGTGAGACGGGCTGACGGAAGAGGTGGCTGTGCCCGAGCCTCTGTGAAAGGCCAGCGTGGCCACTTGGAGAGGAGGCAGCATGCAGACTGAAGTGTTCTCCAGTAGTTTTGTGGGGAGTTGCAGAAGAGAAAACAAAAATTAAACCATAAACATACCGCTGACATTGTCCTTTTAAAAGGGAGTAAATGACTGCCAGTCACTGCTGGGAAATGAGTCTTAATCATGTGGCCAGAATGTGTCCGGAAAGAGCGGCTGTCCCATTCAGCTGGCATTCTACCCGGAAGGCTGTGGTTCTGCAGCTGTGGGCAGTGGGAGGGTGGGGGGCACGTGAGGGCCTGAGCAGCACCCGCCTGCTGAACCTTCTCGTCCGACCCTCGGGGGACAGATGTAGAAATAGGGGTCAGGAGGCAGAGATACAGATTTGGAATCAGACTGATATGAGTTTAAATATTAGAGTAGCCTGGCCCCAAATCTATGTGTAGCCTTGAATAAGAGCCTGGCGCTTTCTGATCCTCATTTTCTTCACCTGAATATGACCGTTTGGGGTGAAGTTTGGGAAACTGTGTGTGTCAGGCCCTGGGCACAGTGCCCCAGCACATGTGTGAAGAACTGTGGTCCAGAGATGCTAAGCAGCTTGTCCAAGATCACACAGCAGGTCAGGGGCCACGCCAGAACGGGAACCCTGTTGGCGTGGGTTTCAAGTGTGGCTCCACCAAGACCCAAATCCTTCCACGTCTTTGACACTACACCACGGTTCTATTGGCCATTCACAGATCTTTGCTGAGCGCCCACCACGTGCCAGGCAGAGTCCTAGAAACGGAAGCTGCAGCTTCAAATGAAATCAGCCTGTGCCTTCAAGAGGCTGGCATTTCGGTGGAGGAAGTGACAATAAACACAACCATGAGAGATGTCAGATGTGAGAATGGTCAGCTGATGAGCCACGTTGAGCACTCTGAGAGTGTGCTTCCAGATAAAGGTACAATCACCATCCAATTGAGGGACCTGAATGAGTTCTTCTACAGAGTGGGGGCGGTGTGGGGGACGGGAGCGGGCCAACAGTGGGGTTTGGATTCCAGGATCCTGACACCTGGAATGACTGAAAGAGACAAGGTCAGCCTCGGGAATTAGCTCCAAGTCAGTCTTTGGCTGAGTAAGCTTGAGGCTTTGCTATAGATTGAATGTTGGATGCCCCCGCCCCAAATTTGTAATGTTTAAAACTTAAGGTAAGTTTACTAGAGGTGAAGCCTTCGGGAGGGGCTGGCGTCCTGAGGGTGGAGCCCTAGGAATGGGATTCGTGCTCCTAGAAAAGAGACCCCAGGAGCTGCCTGGCCCTTTCGCCATGCTGAGGGCACAGCGAGAAGTGGGCAGTCTGCACTCCAGAAGTTGGCTCCCATGATCATCCCACCCCACTGGTGCCCCGATCTTGAATGTCCGGCCTCCAGAATGGTGAAAAATGACTTTCTGTTGTTTGCAAGTCTCCCCATCTATAGTGTTTTGTTCTAGTAACCCCAACTAACTAAACAGCTCAGAGATCATGAAACTAACTCCTTCTTTCCAGACCCCCAAGAGGATTGTGGGGCCTGGGGGATAGTTCCTGAGGTGCTTGTGGATAGCAGCTACATGAGGTCCCTCCTCCTCGATAATGTCTGGCCCAGGGAGGGGCACTGGACTAGGAGCGTAGCCCCCCATTCTCATTCACTGTGCCCCTCCCTGAGCCTCAATTTCCTCGCCCAAACAATTTAGGAATTTGTGCTTAATGAAGATGATGGCTCCTTAATAGGATCTGCAGCTTCTGTTCTTGCTGCCTTGGAGCCTAGCTGCCGCATGAGAAAGCCTGAGCTAATCCACTGGAGAGGCCGCGCAGAGACAAACTGAGGCTGACAGCCCCAGCCAATTGTCGGCCACGCCAAGAGACCCTCTGGGACCAGCCGGTTCTCAACCAACCTTTCATCCGACCTTTCCTCTTGCCTAAACCTAGTTCAGCCAACACCACATGGAGCAGGGAGGCGCCATCCTAGCTGAAACTTCCCCATTACCAAACCCTAAATCGTGAACGATCAGTGTGGGTTGTTTGAAGCTACTGAGTTTGGGGGCAGTTGCACAGCGATAGATGACTGATAACAACACCTGTGCGTCTGCCTGTGTCCTTGGCCGAATTTGTCTTCCTCTTCCTGCTTTTCTGATCATGACAGAGCAGTGCTAAGAACATGCAGCAGTATCAAACAGACCCGGATAAAAATCCTAATTCTCCCATCTACTAGCTGTGTGACCACAGGCAGGTTTCTCAACCTCTCTGAACTTTGTTTTTCATCGGTAAGATGGAGGTACTAATTGCATAGGATGGGTTGCTACGGGTTCTTGTGAGGTTGAAATGAAATAATAATACTCAGTGCCTGGAACACACCAAGTGTTCAATAAATTGATTAACTGCCAATAAATATTTATTAAACACCTACTACCCGTGGCACTGATCCTAGAATTGCAGGGATGAGTAAGACAGACAAGGGCTCTCACGGAGTGTATACTCACACAGGGGAACACAGAATGAGCACACACAAAAATGAGACGATGGCAGATGGTCGGACAAGCTCTGAAGCTGCACGTGACAGAGGTGTGATGTGGAAGGAACCAGGGCAGGCCTCTCTGGGGAGGTGACCTCTAGGTGAGGCCTAGATGATGAGAAGGAGCCAGCCATTGAAACATCAGGAGAAAGGAGGTTCTAGCAACAGGGACCAGCACGTACAAAGGTGCCGAGGAGAGGCCAAGGTGGGTGAGGCTGAGAAAGCCATAGGGCCCTTGAGGAGGCCAGGGGGTCTGCAAGGTAGAGGAGCAAGGTGTGCATGTGGTGTGTGTGGATGGGGCTGCTTTATGGTTACTGTTGGTATGATGGTATCAGCTCATATTCAAGGCCTGACCCAAAGCAAACGCTCAGTTCATGATGGACAAGTGGCTGATGAGTGAGGGTTCAGCCCTAAGCTGTGAAGTGTTTCCATGGAAACCCATCCCCTCCCTCTTGATGACTAGAGAGGCTCCTTGAGGTTTCATATCCTCTGGTCCTGGACCTGGGCTGATAATGCTTCCTGAGCCCCCCCCACGGAGAGGAGTCACTTCCTCTTCCTCTGCACCTCTCCCTGAATCCTGGCTGTTAGGGGGCCACCTGTGCAGACACGAGGACTGGAAGGCTTGTCCTGTGGTGCACACACTCACACACACAGACAACGCACAGGGGCTCAGGTGGCCCCAGGCCAGGCTTCGCAGTCCAGCCCACGTCAGAGCCAGGCCCAGGATGCAGCTGGCCCCATCTGGCCCTACAGTACAAAGCACGAATGTTGATGTGACATGGTAGTGACCAGTCCACAGCCCTGGACAAAGGAGCTGGCCTGAGACGTATTCTCAGGAGACTCGGCACAGCAACAAGTGTTTGCACGGCTCTGGGGCCGAGGCCTGTGGCCCTGCTCAGCCACTGAGGAGACGAGCCCCAGAGGAGGGCTGGACGGCTCTGGAAGGCTGAGGTTCGAGAGCCAGGCAGTGCCCTTTGTTTAGGCCAATGAGTGTGTGCACACGCGCACACGTGCAGATCCACAACAACCACACATGGTGAGATTAGGTTCAGACGTAACGTGCTCTGACATGAGTGAGACAGAAACACAGAGGCATTGTAACATACAGACACACAGACAGACATGAGAAGGACACACAGACATACCACCCAGTAGCACACTCACCTATGAGGATGTCACACACACACACACACACACACACACACATGCAATTCTACACGAGACAGACACACATGCACTTCCACATGGATACCCCTCACAGCCAGGGCACGCACACGGCTGCAGACACACCCACTGAGGCCCCCGCCCTCCCCTCCCAGATAATCGTGCCAGAAACAGACACACCTGCTCCCCGCCACGCTATTTCCAGACAGCGGCGGGCAGACTGATTAAGCCTTTCCGGGAGGCTGGCGTCTTCCTGGCAGCCCTGCTGCCCCTCGCTGCCGCTGCCGGAGTGGCTGTCAGCCCAAGTGGCCTTTGTGATGGACCCCAGGGGGCACTCAGCCCAGCCTCTCTTACCTTTCTCCCCCTCTGGACCCTATAATGATTCCCTACCTTTCTGTCAAAAAGGTTCCTTCTTGGGCTGATGGTGGGGAGGAAACTCTCCTGGAAGTTTGAGGCCTGAATCGACAGAGATTTTCAGCTGTGGACAGGAGTGGTGGCTGCCCCAGCCTAGTCCAAGGGCCAAACTTAGTCCCTCTGTCTGGAGGGGGAGTCAGTTCCTCCTACTTGCCATCCTGGGCTTGGTCCTCAGCTCACGCGGACTCCTCTGCCACCTTGGCCTTCTAGCTTTTCTTCCAACACACCAAGTTCATGCCTGCCACAGGGCCTTTGCACCTGCTCTCTTCTCTGAGACGTCCCCCACCAGGTCTATGTCTAGCTCCCTCCTTGTCACCGTTTAGACCTCAGCTCACACGTCACCTCCTCAGAGAGGCCTGCCCTGATTTACTTAGTTAAAATATCTTCTCCAAGCAGGCCCCTCAGTTATTTTCTAATGCAGTGGTTCTCAGCACTGGCTGCTTGTTAGAATTGCCTGGGAGCTTTTTGAACAAATCATTCAATGCCAGGCCCTACGTAGACCAATTAGATAAGAATCTCAGGGGTGTGGGTCCTGAGAGCTGGTGTCCTTAAAAAAGTCCCCACCTTGCTCTAATGTACAGTCCGGACTGAGAATCCTTGGCCCAGACTTTGCAGTTAGAAAGAGGAAAGGCTGCATTTTGTAGCATCCTCGCCCCCTCCGCCTCACTGCCGCTGTTTATCACGCACCTACTATGTGCCAGGCCTACAGTGGCTGTGGGCACAGTTGTCTCAGCACACACGTGTGCCGCGTTTACGATGCTTGCAGTACTGCTCACAGTCTGCGTAGGGCAGTTCATTTCATCCCCTAGCGATGTGGGAACTATTACCACTCCCGTGTTACACAAGAGGAAACTGAGGCACGGAGAAAGAAAGTAACTTACCCAAGGTCTGCCCCAGGAAAATGATGTAACTGTGAACTTTACCCAAGCAGTGTGGTCCCAGAGCCTGGCTCTTAACCCCGACACCAAGCTGTCATGTTCTTTAGTCCTTAAACCGTCCATAACGCAGCATTTTAAAGATGAGGAGACTATGGCTCAGAGAGTCAGGAGACTTGGCCAAGGTCACACAGCAGGGTTCGGACCCACGAGAGTCTGACCCTGGAGTACTGAGTGTGAACACCTTCGTGACCCTTCAAGTCTTTATTCTCCTACTCCCAGAAATCAGCCTCAGGGGCAGCAAGCCAGCATGGGTCAGCCCACAAGTTAATTTAATAATCGCAATATAACTGTCACAAATGTGGCAGCCATTGTTCTAAGTGCTTGGCATACTTGGCTTACATGACCCTCAAAGAAACCTTCATTTTGCAGAGGACGCAGATGCACAGAAAGTAAAGTAACTCGCCCAAGGTCACACAGCAGGTTAGTGCAGAGAACTCAGACAGGCTGGTTCCAGAGTCAGCACTCCCAACCCATATACCACACTCCCCTTGGTTTCCTTGGAGCTAAGCTGCTTGAAACTCACTTTCCCCTCTATAACATGGGCACATTAGTGCCTAGGTCATTTTGGGACAATGCGTGGGAAAGGGCCTACCTAGCACAGGGACCTCGCACAGTAGGCACTTGATCGGAGAGGTCATTGGACAGAGTAGACAGAGCCCCAGCCTTGTCCTGCAGCAGCAGCTAACCTCACACAGGGTAAGGACTGAACTAACACAGGACGTGGATGCAGGTGGTGGCATTTGCAGGCATCCGGCCTGTAGTCCCCCAGAGAGGTCCAGGGTCTCAGCAGCCTCTGGGTCCCCGAGCTCGGCATGGGCACCTCCAAACGCCTAGAACCTGCTGTGTGCGTCACTGCTGACCCTCCATTAATGTGTCATTGGTATTTCAAGGAGTGACTAACTATGTTCTCCGGGGTGCGACGTAAATAGCCGAGCAGAAAGCAGCCAGGCAACAGGCGACATGGAGACAGGAGAGAAGGGGCCAGGGACCGGTGGAGGGGAGGTCTCCACAGGCCAAGCTGCATCCTTGAGTTTACCAGCAACCTGGGCTTTCGAGTTCAGACCTCATTTTTCATAGTCTGCCCTGCTGCTCCCACCAAGCATGCCTTGGAAACGCCAGCGTTTGAGCCACTCCTGAAGATGTGAAAATACGTCCACAGGAGGGGCAGTCCTGGGATTAAAGAATTTTTTTTATGAGTCTCTGTACTATTCTGTGTGCACGATATCACGGCTGTGTGAGAATCATCAAAGCCGACCAGTCTGGAGGGTGTTAAGACAGCCTTTTAGTTCCAAAGCTCCAGCTGTCTCTCGCGGGCTCGGACCCTCTCACACCTTCCAGGATGAGCTGTTCATCATTCCAGTCCTTCAAAGAGATCTGCAAATGCGCAAATAACAGCCTGCTGAGTGCCCCGTTAGTTCCGTGTGTCCTCTAAAAATGTCATAGGAGTTAGGAAAGATGGCCATTGTGTCTTGATGTGCCATATTTTCTTCTGAGTTCTTGCCTTTGCACCAGCTGTTCCCTTTGCTGGGGAGGCTCTTTGTCTAGCTCGCCTTGCAGATTTCTCCTGGGCCTTCAATACTCAGCTCAAGTGTTTCTTCTTTTGTGAAATCTTCCACAAAGGCGCTGTTCCCCAGCTCAGAGTTATCTGCTGAGAAGTTCCTCTTTCAAGTCTGCCTCCCAAGATCAAGTTTGGGTCCATCACAAAGCAGCTTTGCCGTCAAACAAAGTGTGGTTCCTGAACCAGGAGCAGCAGCAGCAGCAGCTCTAGCATCTCCTGGGACCTTGCCAGGAGTGCACATTCATAGTCCCAGCCGAGACCCAGTAAATCAGAAGCTCTGGGAGCTCAGCCATCTCTCAACAAACCCTCTAGGTGACTAATGCACTGTCAAGTTTGAGAGCCACTGTGGTAGAGAGATGAAGCAAGTTTTCGAGTGCTTAATCCAGAACAAACAATACAAGTAACCACAGCAAATACCACCTAGAGGACCATGTGCCAGACTCGTGCCAGGCACTTCAGCTGCATTAACTGTCCACAGCGACACAGGAGGAAGGCACATATACCCATTATATGGACGAGGAAACTGAGGCTCAGAGAGCCACTTTCTTCCCTAGGAAGCAACTACTAGTGGTGGATCCAACTGCAAACCAACCATGGTCACTCTGACTACAAAGCCTGTGTGATACCCGCAGGGAGGACATCTACACAATTTGGGGATTTAAGAGAGGGAGAGCCCTGGCCAGGTAGCTCCATTGGTTAAAGCTCTGTCCATCTTTGGTAGGATAACTCCTACTTACCTTCTAGCTCTCAGATGAAATGACATCTCCTCCAAGATCCCTCCCAGATCCCAACTGGGTCGGGGTCTATTGGATGGTCTCCTGATCTTCTTCCCAGCATCCTTTGTGATGAAAATTAGATACTGACTTGTGTGATTATGCTCACTCACTGTCTCTCTTCCAGACTATAAGCTCCTGGGGGCAGGACCATCTCTGTCATGCTCACCAACCCTGCACAATAAACCTTTGTGGTACAAAAGTTACCTATCACTGAAATCCTTCATGTCCTAACCTTCCTGTCCTTCCAGAACCAACTAGAATGCCCCCTCCTCCAGGAAGTCTCCCTATGCTCCCTCTCTGAGACAAGTAGCCCTCCCTCCTTGGTGCCCACAACCCTCTTAGTCAGAATCACTCTCTACCTCATGGCATTGACTTTGGGGAACATGCAAGTCCCAGAAGGCATTCCATGAGCTTGTGAGTCTGGGGAGGAGAGGACCCATCTCTGATGTTTCTGTGTCCCTCACACACATGCATAGGAAGAACCAGGCAATTCTCTGGTCCAGCAACAGAGTCACTGAGCAGGAAGCAGAACTCCTGGCGTGGCCTCTGGCTTACCATGTAACATCCAGCAATGGCCTCACTGTTCCCACGGGGCCTCTCGGGGCCCTTCTGGATTGCCACTTTCCAGTTGCCACTCAGCATTGTGGTCTAGCTCTGGGGCTGCTGACCTTGACCCAGCAGGCCTCTCTCCACAGGCCACAAGCCCAGGTCTCTCGGGTTTTGTGTCCCAGTTAGAAATCAAAGGAACAGAAATGTTGAACACCAGACTCACAGGCAAAACAAAACAACCCTATCAGAGTGAAGGAACTTTTATTAACCTAACAGCTGGCACCAGAGCTCCTCATAGGAGGAAATATAACATTGTTTGGGAAAAAATATTTTGACAAGTGCTGGGAGGAAGGTAGGAACTGTGGGCCTGGTGCCAAAGCCTCAGAGGGAGGGAGGCGCTGCCCTGGAATGAGGAAGACGGCAGGTCCCAGGCACCGAGAGCAGGGGGAGTGCGGGATGATGGGGAATAATAGAATAATAGCTAATGTTTACTGATACCTCCATCCCCACTAAGGAATGTGTACACTTTGTGCTCAGCACATCACAGCAATCAAGGTGCCGATTGCAAAAAAAAAAAAAAAAAGAACAGAAAGAAAAGAAAGAGGGAGAAAGAGAAAAGGAGAAAAAAGGAACAAAAAATACTAGACAAAGGAACCCTCTCTGGCTAGCTGAAGCAGCTGGGAAAATCTATGAGAAGAGCCAGCGCTATATAAGGCCTGCGGCTACTAGAAAAAGAAGACCAGAAATAACAATGGCTTAAATAAAATGGGTAGAACTCCCTTTTTTAGTAAGTAGCTGAAATGTTACGGTGGTTCTGCTCCATGAATTTTTCAGGCCCCAGCATGTGGTCCAGGAAGGCTCACTGGCATCTATACATCCCAGCCAGCAGGAAGGGGAACAGGGGAAGGGTGCCTTCAGGGGGCCTCCAGGAAGATGCACACATCAGTCGGCTCACACTCCATTGTCCAGGGCCTGCTCAATGGCCATACCTGGAGCGAGAGAGGCTGGGCAATATAGTCGTGTTCTGCGCGGCCACTGGCAGAAGGGGAGATGCTGCTGCGGGGAGAGGGAGTCCCGCCCGCAAATGGAGACTGAGGAGCTCACAGGACTGTTGGGAAGGCTGGGGATCGGGCCCAGAAAACTGGTAGAAACCGAGGGCGGCCACGGGGCAGGACCCACTGCCGTGGTCACAGTAATGGCAGCATGCACCCCCTAAAAGCAAAAAACCGTCCACCACCCATATAATGTCCTCATAACCACCCCTTGAGATAAGCACTATGATAAGCCCCAGTTTTCAAGTGAAAGGGGTTATGGCACTTTGTATGAGCTAGGCATTGCCCCGAGCACAGTAAGTCCTCACTTAACATCCTCAAAACCACATACAATGAAACCAGTTGTTACCATAGCCTAACTGATATAGACAAAATTAAGTCCCTAGGGCATCTCATCAACCTTCTCATGAAAAGATGTAATCAGAGGACCTGCTGTACCTTACAATTATTATCCCTTTTAATTTGTCCCGGCCTCAGGACAACCACAGGGACAGGTAACATTAGTAACCCCATTTCACGTGAGGGAAGAAGCCCAGGGTTGCGCAGCTAGTGAGCAGCTGCGAAGCTGGGATATGAACCCAGGCGGCCTGGCTCCAAAGCTGAGCATGTGACTCCTTCGCTGCACTGCTTCCCAAGGCCAGAAGCGTCAGGGAAAGGCATGAGGCTGTGCATCCTGAGAAGAAGCCCGTCCTCAGATTTCCCAAACCAATTTCCAGTAGAAAATATTGACTCGTGAATGCTTTCTGTAAATATTTGTTGCTGCTGCTGTTCTAGAAACCAGGCAGATCTCATGTCGGGGCCGGTGAGGCACAGCTCAGAGGCAGGACCTCCACGAGAGGTGAGCACCTGTGGTTCCTGCTGCGCCCAGCTCCGGCTGGGAATTAGCAGAAGATTAGGAAAAGGCTTCGAACGCCGCTGGGTGTTGGAACTAAGGCCATGAAGACAATCTCATTTAGATCTCAGAAACAGGATGGCCAACAGCTGTCATCTGAGTCACCAGATTTCCAAAGCCAGCAAGCAAGGGGCGAGCCTCCACCCCCAACATGCACACAGATGCCCGGATCTCCAGTCTTGGCTGCTGTGTGGGACGTGAGTCACAACTTTGCATTTTGCCCGACCCAGTCCTGACCCCATGTTCCAACCGGGGTGCTCCAAGCAGGCTGTGGCCATCAAGCAGAAGGCTAAGAGAAGACCTGTCTGCAAAATCCATCGATGGGACGTCTGTGCCCAGAAATCACACAGAATGTTCCAGCACTTACCCTGGGTGCTGGATCCTGGACCTCCTGGGGACCTGGCCAACTTTGGGAGTAAGTGGAAAGGCCTGTGGACCCTGCTCCAGAGGCATTGCTCTACCCCCTCCCCCTCCCTGGGCCATGGCTGAGTGAAGAGCCAGAACGTTGGGAGCTGTAGGTCCTCAGAGGCCTGCTGTCCACAGATACACACACACGCACACCGGGCATCGAGGAGACCCAAGGTGTTACTTGACTGAGTCGCACCCCACCCTGATGCCACTTTTGTGTCCCCAGGGCTGAGGGGTCCTGGTCCTCTGCAAGCAGTTAAAGATTTGTTCCTTCAAAACACACAGGCGCGGAGAGCTTATTTATTAGTGGTATATGCTACTAAGTATTATCACTATCATCGTTGTGATTCAGTCATCATTTCTTAGGGTTTCCAGTACCATAAACTATATTAGGCATTGACATTTGCTACCTTTGTCCCTCCCCCAACATGCGAGGAAGGGGACCACACTCCTCAGCTGAGGAAGAACTGGAAGCACAAAGATGGTCAAGCATTTGAAAAAGGCAGGACCAGCACACAAGCCCTTGCTCGGTGCTGGATGGAGAGCACCTCACCAATGAAAATAGGAAATGGCTCGCCCTCTGGGAGAAAAACAGCAATTCCTGAGGACACCTGGAAAAGGTCCAAGTGGGGAGGGTTGGTATGTGGACCAGCAAAACTCTGTCTCCTGGTGTCCCCTCCTTACCTTGGTCTCCAGGAGATACATCAGAGGGTTCTCGCTGGGTCCCAGCATCCCAGGGTGAGTCATGGCTGAATTCCAGCAGCCTGCTGCGCGCAGCCCCCCGCCCACCCTCACCCCAAAAACGCCACTCCCACCACCCAGCAGCAGGGGTGCAGCTGGGAAGCCATTTTTATGTCATGTCTTCCTGAACCTTGGGAGCTGAGGAACGGACGGCTAATCCAGGGGAGCCAGCCCTGGATTATGATGGGCTAGGAACCCATTTTTCTTTTCTTTTTTTAAGATTTTGCTTATTTATTTTTAGAGAGATAGGAAGAGAAGGAGAAAGAGGGGGAAAGAAACATCAATGTGTGGTTGCCTCTCATGTGCACCCTCCCCCCCGCCCCGGGGACCTGGCCCACAACTCAGGCATGTGCCCTGACTGGGAATCGAACTGGCAACCCTTTGGTTTGCAGCCCATGCTCAATCCACTGAGCTATACCAGCCAGGGCAGGAACCCATTTTTCTTTAATAAAAATATGAACTTAGAGACGTGAACTCACTGGTTAATGAGTGGTGGCTTCTGGGTCTGTAAGGGACTGAGGGATTCGTGCCAGTTTGGACACCACAGCAAGTCAGAACTGGCAAGGTTCCCTTCTGCACTTCCTCTCCCCCCCAGACCAACAGACTCTTGCTTACGTATCTTGGACCAAAATTAGAGGGAAGGAAAGGAGCCACAAGGATCCAGAGTAAGGAGGAAAGAAAAAAGGAGAGAGACAGAGGGAGGCAGAGAGAGAAGCACAGAAGGAGAGAGGGGAAGTAAATGAGAGGAAGACACTTTGCTGGGCCCTCGCAGCTCCAGGTTCCATGATACCCGACGCCATTCAGTCTCCCTGGTAGCCGAACCCTCCTCAACCTTCCTTGAGCCGTTTTGAGTGCTTTCTCTTCTTGCAGCTAAGTAATCTCTGATTCACAGAAAACTGGGAACCGAGAATGGACTTGGAATAGTAAGTTTCTCAGAGGAAGCACGAAGCCATGTGTGGGATCAAAGCCAAGTGGAGGCAAGGAAGACACTGTGGCGAACTGCCTGCTGTCCACACACTCCTACCCTGCTAGGACATCCTTCTCTCTGCAACATTTCTACGGGCATCTCCCAGCCGGGGGTGGAGCCTGTTTCTCCATCCCCATTGTGGATGGAAAGGAGCCACAGAGTAAACCTGCCAAGCTCAGGGGAAGCCAGCACAGCGGCCCTACAGACTCAGAGACCAAAAGCAACCACACAGGACGGTCTGAACATACAAATTCCTCAATGAAAGCGGACGTGGTGGGTAGCCACATTCTAGGTCTGTAGTTTGTTTGATAAAAGTCAGTCTTGACCTTAAGTGAGCCTGTCTATTGTCCTTTTGCCTCTCACATAACAGACCTTTAGAATGACTGAGTAATCTTGTTTTCCAGACCCCTCAGGGCACACCCGCCACACCAGAGCAGGAGACCTTAGAACGCTCCTTTGTAGCTTGTTCCCCAGATACCTTCCTGTGTACTGTAAATGTTAATTATTAACTATGTTGTACCCACCAGTGTAGAAGTGTGTGTGTGTCTCCATTTGACTTTGTATCCAATCCCAGAGTTTTCCCCACCCCCAATGGATTTCCCTACCACCAGTCTAGGGGAAATCCCAGAGTTTTCTCTACCACCAGAGGATTTTGAGTCTAGTGTATAAAATAAGTTGTGAGACGGCCCTTCCCCGGAGCATTTTCTCAATCCATTGAGATTTTGCTTTCTCATAATTGTCATCGGTTTGACTCAAACAAACCCATAAAAATTCTCCAGTTTTGGGTGTTTCTTGCATCTACACCTAGGATCTGGGCTGGTCTGTGACTTGCCCCCACTGGTAGAAACTGGTGGAAGTGAGGCTGCAGGAGTCTTGGAGCCGAAGCCTTGGGAAACCTTTCGGCTTCTGACTTTGCCTTCTGGAAACTCTGCTCTGAGACCAGTGTGCCAAGAAAGAAGTCTGAGCTGAAAGGCACACGTGCAGAGAGATGGGCCCAGCCCCCAGCTGGCCTTCCCGCTGAATACGGACAAGACGGGCAGAACAACTGCCCAGTCAACTTCAGAACCTAGCTACCGAGATTTGGCGTGGTTTGCTCCGCAGCAACGTCTAACTAACACGAGGGCCTTGATGTCGCAGCCGCTCACCACGGACAAGCACAGACTCAGGGTGCGGCCCTCCTGAGGGGCAAACCTCGGGGAACTGTGGCTGCTGAGAGGCAGGATGCTGGCACATGCTGGTCACTCCTTCTGGTCTCATGTGAAAGGGAGGGAGACAAACACCGACTCTGAGTGTTCCGGCTGGAGCAAGACATTTTTTAAAAATGGGACAATCGTGCAGTTTTTGGCCTCTCTATATCTAGCCCTCCAAGACAGCTGAGATCAAATCCAAAATATAATCATCCACCTTGCCAAATTGCAACAGCTGAATTTTCTGCCATTCTGGGTTTCTATGATTAAAATGAATGCATTTAATTTAAAAGACTATGAAGGAGGGGGGAGGTTGGGCACTCTAGGCAGAGGAAAGGCTTCGAGCAAAGGCTCAGAGAGGTGGTTTCAACGAGACCCGCACTCAGGTGCGGGTACAAGCGCCAGGTTAACAAGGCATGTAAACCAGGGCTCCTAAACTTCAGTGTGATCACAGTCACTGAGAGGGATCTGTTAACACCCTGATTTCTTAGGGTTTTGGGTTTTGCAGGTGGTTGTGGTGAAGGAGGGGTAAAATTTTGCTTTTTTAACAAGTTTCTATATGATCCCAATGCTACTGTTCGAGCAGGTACCACCGTTTGAGAATCACTGGCCTAAATTTAGCCCCTGCAGCAATGGGGAAGGGGTAACTGGGGTGGCAGTTCAGGCCTCCACAATGCCGTCAGGAAGCCGGGATTCCAATCGGTCTCCTTGAACACCCTTAGCTTTCTGGTTTTCCTCTTTACATTGGAAGTCTCATGGTCACAAGATGGCTGCTGCAGCTCCAGAACCCATGTCTGTATCTGAGGATGGAAGAGAATAGAAGCTGATCTCTGTGTTGCTGGAGTTGTAAATCTTTAGAAGCATTCAAAGGTTTCCTTAAAAGACCAATCCACCTCCCACTACTGATTGCCCCGACTCCCCCCCAGCAGATGGTCAGATACATCTCTAGCCATAAGAGGCTGGGAAATTGAGTATGAGTCTCTCTCACCTCCACAGCAGAGACGTGCAGGGAAAGAGGGTGGGTGACAAAGCTGCAACGTTTGCCACAGCTGTGAAGGTGACCAGAAGTCTCAAGGCCAGTCCTTGCCGGAATCAAGTGGGGCATGTACTAGGCATCCAATAAATGTGTATTTTTGAGTGAATGTCAGGAGGAGATGCAGAGAGAACAATGGGATTAGACCTCTTCTGCTTATTGCTTGAATCTTGAACAAGTCACTTTACCTCTCTGAATCTCAGTTTCTCTTTCTGTGAAAAAAAAAACCAAGTAGCCTCATTCAGTTGTGAGCATTAAATGAGATCCCGTGCGTGCAAGGGTCTGGAGGGGGCCTTCGACCCTGGGAGGTAGGACGGAGTCAGGAGTATGCGTCTGCAACCCTAGCTGCGGGCGGGGCTCCGTGCTAAGTTCTCTGTCTCCTTCTCCTGTCCGCCCCAGACTAGCATTAACTCTCTTCAGGTGGGAACATGGAGGATCAGATGAGGCTTTCAAAGCCACAGGCTGCTCATCAGAGAGTCAGGATTCCGAGCAGGTCTGCTGGGCTCCCCCCGTGCACCCCTAGCCACCACTCTAGATGGCTTTTACAGAAAAGTAAACCGGTACAGAGCGGCCAACACCATGGGCCCAGCGGACGCCCTTCTTGTCCTGCCCTCCCTGGCTTAGTAACTCAGCCGAAGCCAGACTTGCCTTTGCTGTCCCTGTCCCTCAGCTGGAAGTGGCCCTCAGGAGCCAGGCGGGGCCAGTCTCGCACCCAGACTGCCTCCCCCAGCAGGAGTGGAGTCCTGCCAGGTTGGCACAGTGACTTCCAATTAGACACCATCTCCTGCCCAGGCAGGAGGCAGGAGGCAGAAAGCAGGCGGGGCCCAGCAGGGAGCAGGCGGTTAGAGGGTAATTAGTTGTGAATGTGAAACAGCTCCCTTAATAAGGAGGCCATTCTGGGCAAGGGACGCTTGGGAGGAGCGTCACTCCAGGCACCTTCCCCCTACCAGCATCTTGCCCGGGGTGCCACAAGGAAGGAAGAAACAGGCCCTCAGCTGACCAGCGTACCACCCCGCCTGCTGACGACAATGCTGGGAATCAGGGGACAAGGTAACTACTCCAGGGCCCACAGTGGGGAAACGGCAGGGAATGAGCTTGAAAGATCTGCTTCCCAAGCCTGTGCTCTGTCTTCTCTAGTGTACTATTGGTCCTGTGTTCTTCGTCTGCTCATCTCTTCAGATGTCAGAGCATCTGATGGCTCCTCATGGTTGATACCAAGGATGATATTCAAATGATTTATCATCTAGTATGGCAGGGCTGTGACCAGCTGGAATAGACCCAGGCCTGCTGGAGGCTGTGCCAAGCATTAACTTCTTGGCTGCTGGATCAGGGCAAGGCCCAGAGGACCCCATGTGAGGGGCTAGGGTGGTTGGGTCAGCAGTAGGGGTGGGGGAATGGGGGTGCTCAGAGAAGCAGCATTTAACCAACTGGTATGGAGGACTTTCAATTTTGATGGCTGACATGGTTGTAATAAGTAACCTTAGCCACTGTGGGGTCCACCCTCCTAGGGAGCGTTTACTTCCTAGGCCAGGAGGCTGCTCGTGCCTTTTCGCTGGGCACACCCTTTCCTACACCCCAGAGCGGGTGCCCCAAGTGCAAGATGGGTGACTCATGGCTTCTTCCAAGAGCAGGGAACAGACTTCCCAGACAGGAGGGAAGCCCCCATCTGTCTAAGGCAATCTGTCCATCTGGAAGAGGGTAGAAGTGCTCCGAACACCACAGCAGCTGTACTCAAAGTGCGGTCTGCCCATCCGAAGGGTTGTCCTCAGGAAGGAGGGTGCCCTGGGTAAACCTGTTTGGGAAACATGCGTGCTTCACTCCCCTTTGAAGAGCCACAGTTCATATTGACATGTTAAAGGTTCTCAGAAGTCCCAGGACAAAAAGGCCTTTCCACTTGATTTAGCCTGACATTCTCCAGGTGCGTTTAGCTACACAGCTGTTCTGTCTGACCCACTAAGGCTCCAAGAGCGTGAACTTTCTTTGAGATGAAGCTTTGGAAACAAGGTTACGTACCGATTCCTTCTCTGATGCCAGCAGCACGGACGTCACACTTGGCCACAGCTGATGCTGGGGAAGGGTGAGGGGATTCAAGAGAGAGAGAGCAAGGTTGAGGGGGGGATGGAGGCTGGTCTGCACCCAAGACCCCTGAAAGTCCCCCAAATGTTCTCCCTCCACCATATAATCCAAGCCTATCCACAGATGGGGGCTCAAGCAGGGCCCAGGCCTTCCCTCAAGGTGGAAGAAAGGTTTAAGAACACAACACAGTCCCTAAGGCACCAGGAAACAGTCCCTTAGTACTAAGGGTTATGGACCAGACTGGTTCAAGTACCAGCCAAGTGACCTTGGACAATTCACTTAACCTCTGAACCTGTTTCCAATGGAATGTTTGGATGGTAATGCTTAGATCACAGGGTTATGGTGAGAATAACAACTTTAATGTTATAGCTGCATGTAAACCGCATTAACTGGGTACCCTCATAGCTCTACACGCTTTATGTACGTTAAATTGCTTCCCCAATGGTTCCACGAGGGAAGTATTCTTGTCCTCATTTCACAAATGCAGATACTGGGGCACAGATTGGTTGTTTCTTGTCCAAATTTGTGCAGGTGACAGGTGGCAGGGCCAGGACTCAAACCCAGGGAGTCCACTCTGTCAACCATTGCACATGGAGCTGGCCACAGTGAACACCTGGCACCTGGTCACAACAGCTGTGCCATTCTGCAGAGGTTCTGGACAACCCATGATTGCAGGGGAGTAGAGAGGAGCCCAGCAAATGCAGGAGGAGAGATCAAGTCTAAGGAAAGGACATGGTAGGGGATCTCTCTGCTTCCAGGAAGCTTGGCACTCTTTCCATTTAGGGTCTCATTTCACATCACAGTGGCCACACTGCTACGGGAGAGGGAGGTCTCATGGAGTGTGCTCCGCCTTCCCCAACACCAAAGTGCATTATTGGTTATTAGGGCCATGAGGAGAGCGGTTTGTCTGGCTCAGTGTCCTAGATGACTTCTGTCCTAGATTCTAGCCTTGCATGAACTAGACATCCATCCACTGGGTGTGAACAGGTAATGGGGCATGTCCGAACCCAGTGGTCTGCAGAAAGCTGAGCCCACAGCAAAAGCTGAAGGGTGAGTACTTAGATGGAGAGCGTAATCCAGGGACCAGGAGTGGCTCCCAAGCAAAGCTGTGCCTTCCCACGGGGCTGCCACAGGACTCCGAGCAGGAAGAGAGTGGGAAGCCCTTATGCGCAGGCTCCATCCCCCATTGGCCACAGTGGCCTTATGGGGCAGCAACTCCTGCACTTCTGGACTAGAGACGACACAGGCCAGGAAGGATCAGGGGGGACATTGGCAGGCTCGTGGAGAGGCAGGTTGCCCCTGCGTGAAGCTGGTCAAAACCTGCATGGAAAACCAACGAACCACAGACAAACTTGCCTGGAACTGGGCATCACAACTTTGGCTGAAGTGAGAGGCAAGACCAAGAGAATTTGAAGTGGTGCCCAAAACCATCCGATTCTGGGGACTACTGAAGGGTTTGGGGCAGCAAATGTCATGATTGTGTCTGTATTTAGAATGACAGAGCTAAATCCACTGAAGAACAAGGACTGTGTGACCTGAATGAATGAATTGGGGAGGCCAGCCCGAAGCCCATGGTTCTCAAATTTTGGAGGCTCCAGAAAAACTTGGAGGGCTTAGCAAAGTGCAGGTCGCCTGGGCCCCAGGCCCAGGGATAGCATTTCTGCCCTGAGGACCATCCCTGTTAGTTCTGAACCAGGGGAAAGACGAGAAAGCCTTCTGGACCATGTGATCTCATGAGATGGAGGCAGGAGACCTGTATTCCAGCCCAGACTCACCTCTCTGTTTTCAGGCTTCTACTTATGAGTGAGTGAGAGCCTTGCTTCTGATGATTTCAGGGGCCTTGTCTGCTCAAAGGACCCATGAGTCTTCAGCCCAGGACAGGAAGTGGGAGCATGGACAGCTGTCAGCAGCCCTGGACACTTAGGAAGAAGGAAGTCTGACTGTCCTGGGGAAGGGATGTCTCTGGGACAGGAGAGGACACCTGGATGCTTTGTGCCCCCCCAGCTCACTTCCGGAGGAGCTGACGGCAACTCCCAGGCCTCTCCAGCCACGTGGGTCACAGCTCTGTCTGGCAGACCCCCAGGAGATGGGATGCCAACAGGGCTGAAAGTTCATGAGGGTGAGGTCTCAGGAGGAAGCGTAGCCCCGAGCAGTTAGCTAGGTGGTCTCCGTGCCTTGCTGAGACTTTTACTTTATTGCTTCTGCATGGACTTGAACTCTGTGGCTGGCATCTGAGGTCCTCTGCAGCCAAGCCCAAATTAACTGGTCAGCCTGCTCCTGTCTGAACACACCCATGGCAGCTTTGCTAGGGCCACCAAGGGCATGGTGGCTTTGGAATCAGACAGGCCTGGATCACATCCCATGTAACCTTGAAGAAGATACTTGTCTTCTCCGAGACCGTGCTTCCTCCACTGTAAAATGGGGGTAATCTCAGAGTTGTTTTAAGGACTGAATAAGATAAGGAAGGTAATCGAATGCCTGACGTGAAGTAGGACTCAATGACAGCGCTTCTCATTAAGCCTAAAGTGCTATGTGACACCACCCTGGTCATGAAACACCACCTATAGACTGATAACACACACATTTATTTCCTCAGGCCTGGGGTCAAGACTCAAAACGACAACAGTGCCTGTAAGAGCTCCCCAGGGTCCAGTGATCTCTATAGTGGACACAGCCAGTCTGTAGCTTCAGTCTCTCCCATAGGGATGTCGGTGCTAAGAGGGAGGAGGCTCGTTCTTTTTGTTCAAAAATACATCCCAGGGCCCAAAACATTGTCTAGCGCATGTGGTAGGTGTTCCAAGAAAACCTCATGAAGGAACGCCTCCGTTATTATAGAATTATATTCTCTCTCCTGCTTTCACGAACAAAGGAGGGAACTGGGGCTCAGAGAAGGCCATCGTTCTACAAGTCACACACACAGCAAGTCCCTGCCCGCCCCGCTGAATCAGGCTCCCTCCCCTGCCCGCCCCCACTCTGCGGCTGGGTGACTTGTTGGCAGCAGGGAACTGATTAGAACCAATCAGCCTGATTAACCCAAGAGTCTGGGATGCGGAGCTCTAGGCAGAGGCTGGCACAGGAGGAGACTGCTAGCGAGCAAAGGCAGAGGCCCGCACTGCTCCTATGAGCTGTGGGGAGGGGGGGCAGCGGGGGGAGGGCTGGGATCCACGCGGATGTGTGAGTCACAGGCTGAGCGTCATGAAATTGCTCGAGATGACAACAGAGGAGAGAAAGACGAAAGCTCGGGAGACGGCCGACTCATTATTTTTTAAACCAAGAACTCTTTGTGGATTGCTGCTAGACCAACCTCAGGAATCAGGGGCCAAAGAAAAATCTAGTTGGGAATTTTAAAAGGTAACAGGAAACCTTGCTTCCTGCTTGTCTGAACAGGAAATGGGTTTATAATTGGAAAGAGAAAGGTGTGGAGGGGAAGTGAGTTTCAGGTCCCTGTTGACATACGTGCGTGGTTCATGCAGGCTACTGAGGCTGCTGACTTTGCCCAGGTTCCCTGGGAGGGAGGGAGTGTGCCTCCTTGTTACCTAGCCTCTCCTGAGCCTGGTCTCTCATCTGTACGAGAGGAGCAAGGAGCCCACCCCACAGGTGATATGAGAATAACATGTGAAATGTCTGGCACAGCAAATGAGAGCTGGTGCTATTATTGTCACCAACGTCTCCCAGTTCTGGGGGAGATGGAAAGGTCAGAAAAGACTCTTCTGAGCTGGTGTCAGACTGGCCCTCTGACAAGTGGGGGAGGTGAGGAGGGAGTGCCAGGCAGAGGGAATAGCCGAGGCAAAGGCTCAGAGGTGTTTCTGTTGGTGGCTTTGGCACACCCTTGTCCCCCAGCAGCTCAGCCTGTGACTCACACATCTGCATGGATCCCAGCCCTCCCTCTGCTGCCCCCCCTCCCCACAGCTCATAGGAGCAGTGCGGGCCTCTGCCTTTGCTCGCTAGCAGTCTCCTCCTGTGCCAGCCTCTGCCTAGAGCTCCGCATCCCAGACTCTTGGGTTAATCAGGCTGATTGGTTTTAATCAGTTCCCTGCTGCCAACAAGTCACCCAGCCGCAGAGTGGGGGCGGGCAGGGGAGGGAGCTTGTCAGAGGCTCCCCGGCCTGCCTGGCCTTAGCCGGTGCTGCTGCCCTTTCTCTTGTGTGAATGAATGGGAATTATTCCTGGAAGGGGCGAGGATGTAGAAAAGGAAGGGTTGAAACACCATGTGCTCCCACCTCCCCTGAGAGAAAAGACCATTTCCAAACCTGGACAGGAAGGAGCCCATGGCCATGGTCCAGGGGCCAGCGCTCTTGAGGGAAGCTGAGAGCAGGAATCTGCTCTGCACGCCCAGCCATTCGCCTTGGTCCGTACTCCTCCCTGAGGCCCCGTTGCCCCAAGATAGTCCTTGACACCCCTCCTGTCTCTGCCTCACTGGGAGACTTGTCACTGAAGACCCCAAATCCTCCTGAGAGGCCTCCCCTCCCCAACCAGGCTGTTATCTGAGTGGCCAGGGCTGATGTCCTGTCTCTGTCCCCAGTACCTCACAGCATCTGCACACGTAGTATGAGCTCAATAATTATCTGCAGGGTGAATGAATGGGTACATGCCCATTTCTTCACACCACATGGGTTTTTCAGGGACTTGGGGGGAGGGAAGAGAGGCAGCAGCAGCAGATGGCCACTGGGACCAGGAATGGTAGCTAAAAAGGGAAGGCGACACAGAGAAGGGGGCTGAAGTGACAGGCATGCCTCTCCACACTGATGCTGTCTTGGACCAAACCCCGGTGGGGCTGGCTGGGTTATCACAAATGTCTCCCAGGCTAGTGTTATCATCTGATTCGAACAAATTACAGAATTAAGGGGTGGGATGGCTGGGCCTGTTCTATATTTGGCGCCGGCATATCAACAGAGCCAGTGAGAGCCTGCCGAGATTGTGCTCAAAAACCTGATTAAGGCTATTGTGGGCCGGAATGTCTCATGCTCCCCTAGACAGCCAGGGATCTCACAAGAAGGGGGTGGAGGCCATACGACAGGTCAGCCTGAGATGCACACAGCCCAGACGTCTGTTCCCATGAACTCAATAAGGTGGCCGTGGCCTGGGGTGGGGCGTGACTGCTGCGGGTGCTGTGCTGCCAGAAGGGGTTGCTGGCACCTGGGATGGGACCATATTACACCCAGCATCCAGGGAGGCTGGAAACATGTGCGGAACCAAACAGGTGCAAATGAGTACATCTTGCTGGAGCAGGCGCAGGAGGCTGGGAGGTGTAGAAAGTTAGGGGGGAGGGGAGGCACTGTGAATTAGAGGAGGGCTTCTCTTGCTACCTGTAGAGGACGTTTGGGGTTTTGTCTGCTTAACGTGCATTTCCGTCCTCCCAGAAACATCATCCTGGGTTTCCTTTGAGGAACTGCGCAGCCTCCACTCTCAGCCCCTGTTGTCCAGGCAGGGCTGACATGCCCCCTCATCCCAGCTCCAGGGGTGGGCCCAAGCCCCAGTCCAAACAGTAGATCTGACTAAGGCAGGGTTCAGGGATGGCTTGGCATGGAAGCTGAGTCGGTTGGAGTCCGCCCTGGGACTTTGTTTGAAGTTACTGGGAAAGATCTGTTCTTTCCCATCCAGGGTTGAAGCAGGAGGGAGAAAAGCCTCGAGACACTCATTTATGTCATAGGGAAGCCAATGCAAGGAGAGCAGAACCAGGAGGTGAGAGAGAGACTGAATCTAAATGACAGCCTTTGCCTGGCCAGTGTGGGTCAGTTAGTTCGAGTGTTGTCCTGTAACCAAAAGGTTGCTGGTTCGGTTCCAGGTCAGGGCATATCCCTCAGTTGTGGGTTTGATCCCCCATGGGGGCATGTACAGGATGCTTTTCTCTCATATCAATGTTTCTCTCTCTCTCTCTCTCTCCCTTCTTCTCTTTCTTGAAAGAGTATAAAATAACCCTTAAAAAAAATAAATGACAGTTTTTTGAGCACCTGGATCCAGCTGCACCTGAAGCTCATTGCCTACATCCTTCTGTTAACATGAGCAAAAACTCCCTTTGAACTGAGTGTCTGTACTTTGCACCCCTAAGAACTGATCGGTTATTTTCATTTCTATACTCCAGTCACATGAGCTTAGTTGTAAATTCTCAGAACAGATCAGAGAGCACCCCCACACCCACCTCCCCCTGTAACCTCCACCAGGAATGCCACCTCTACCTTGCAGCCTCCTGTTGAAACCCTACTCTACCCTTCACTCAAATGATACCTACTTCAAAGAGGGTCTTTGAGGTCAGCCATATTACTCCCTCTGTCACTCCCACAGCGAACTGAGCAAACCTTCGTTATGGGGCCCACGCCGTGCTGGAGTCTGCACCCTCTTTGTAAGTACTCAGTCCTCTGCGCTGAGCTCAGTGCCGTGCTGGGAGCACGATCTCATTTATCCTCTCTTTGCCCCCTGGAGGTGGTGTCTTTACAATCTGCATTCAGTGGGGAGGCATGGGTTCAGAGAGGCTGGGACACCTACCCCCTGTCCAGGGTTAGTCTGCAGAGCCCAGTCACTACCGTGCTGGCCCTGGGCTTGTTTGCGTGCCAGGGGCGCTCCCCTCCTTGTACTGCAGCGTTCTCGGGGGAGGTTTCAGGGTGATGAGTGTGAATTCCAGAGTCGCCCTGCATGGGTTCCAGTTCAGGCTCCGCTTCCTAGTAGCTGCGTAACCTTGGGCAAATAACTCCCCTGGGTTTCACCTGATCTTTTTTTTTTATTGCGGTGAAGTACACCTCTCATGAAATGGACCACCTTGATCGTTTTTAGTGTGGAGTTTGGGGTATCTAGTACATTCACTTTGTGGCACAACCATCATGCCCTCCGTCTCCAGAACCATTTCATCTTGCAAAATTTGAACTCAGCAGCCTTTAAACACGAGCTCCTGTTCTCTCCTTCCCCTACCTAGCCCCTGGCAATCGCCAGTCTACTTTCTGTCTCTATGGATCTGACTACTCTGGGTACTTCATATAAGTGGGACCCTGTAGTATTTGTCCTTTTGTGAATGGCTTACTTCGCTCAACAGGATGTCATCCAAGTGGATGCATGTTGTAGCACGTGTCAGAAACTTCCTTCTTTTCTAAGGCTGAATCATATTCCATCATGTGTATTTTACCTTATTTTTAAACTGAGGTGGAGCTTACCTGCACAGTAAATATCAGGCATCAGAATAGGCATCATGGCCCCAGAATGAGGAGGGTCTCTCAAGGGGGCAGGACACCCACCCACTGACGAGGAGGACGGGTCCACGTTGAGGCCACCATTTGCACCATCCTGGCTCTCAAACCATTGTCCACCAGGGAGAACAGGAGAGAAAAGGATCAGCAGTGTCTCCCCGATTCTCCAGCCCGCCGTGGGAGTGGGGTGTCCCTGCAGTGAGAGAGCCTTCTCGACTGCAATCCCTCCCATCTAGGGAACCCCTACTCTGAGCCAGGAGTTGTGCCGGTGAGGTGTCACTCCCACTCACCAGCTCTCACCCCAGCTGCTAAGGAAACGCCCATCAGTGGGACAGCAGAGAAGACAGTGGGAGAGAAAAATGCTAGTCCAGAAACTCTTGGCTGAGCCCCCAGTGGAAAGGGGATGTTGCCACTTCTCCCAAGGATCTGCAAGGCGTCAGCACTGCTGGAGAAAGGCAATTAAACAGTGCAAGTTCGGGGGAGCTGCCTGCGAAAACCAGGGAGGAGGAAACTCCGGCCACTGATGTTTTGGGCCCAAAGCCTGGCTTCACAGAAGGACTCCTTTGGGATGCTGCTGTCCCCCTGGATTCTAGACCCTGCTGGGCTGCGGCCTGGGTTGAGCTGGGCACAGGGCTGGGCTGAGTGGAGGGCAGGGTGGGGAGAGGAGGGAGAGACGCTACAAATCACCTGTTGGTGGTGCTTGGTTGACCAGATGCCACATGATGGACACCTAGAGATTCTGCAGTGCCAAGGGACGTCCAGAACACTCCCCCCTTCCTTTGGAATATTAAAATATGAGGATCTAAATGATGACTCCCAAGCCTAGTCAGGTAGTGGAGCTGATGAAGGACTGCTGGTTTGGGGAGCTGCTTGAGGCGGGAGGGTGAGCTGCTTTAGCTGTAAATGGGGAAGGTGATTGGTCTAGGAGGCTGCTGTCAAAGTGACGAGGCGTCCAGCAGTAGATGGCTGGAGCAGGAGTAAGTGGCACACAGACACAATGGAACGTTGCTCAGCAATAAAAAAGAGCACAGTCTTGCCATTTACAACAACATGGCTGGAACTAGAGGGCATTGTGCTAAATGAAATGTCAGAGGAAAGCAAATGCTTCCAGGTGTCACTCATACGGGGAATCTAGAAGAACCAAAAGAAATGAACAGCCAAAACAGAAACAGACGTACAGACACAGAGAACAAACGGACAGTTGCCAGAGGGGAGGGGAATGGAGAATGGATAGAAAAGGTGAAGAGGGATAAGAGGCACACACTACCAACCATAAAGTAAGAAGTCGTGGGTGTAACATTCAGCGCAAGAAATGGAGGCAACGACACCGCAATAACTTTATAAGGCGACAGATGGGTGCCAGACTTATTGTGGGGGCACATCCTAAGGTATCTAAATATCGGATCACTGAGCTGTACACCTGAAACTAATGCAATACTGTATGTCAACTGTACTTAAATAAAAATGACTTTATTAGAAAAAGGATCCCCTCATATAAATGAACAAACCGCCTGTTGCTGTGGAAGATCGGATTATGGTCCCAGCTCTTCACTCCCTCCCTGGAATGGAATTCTACGTCCACACCCTTTGCCCTGTGACTTGGAAGTGCCCGCTCTGGAGGGCAAACATACACTGTGTGACTTGCCTGGGTCAGCGGAACGGCTGTGGGCATGGTGTGAGGTTTCAGACATGCTTACAGAGTCTGGCCCGGCTGCACGCACATCTGCCACTTACCAGGAGAGCACGGCCCACGCAGCCACCCGTCCAGTGGCTGTTCCCTCTGTCTGGAGCACTTTGCCCAGACACCCACTGGGCTCCTCCAGATCCGTGTGCGAATGTCACCTCCTCCTAAGGCCTCTCCCAATGACGTGACTTTGAATTACAAACCCCACCCCAGCCCCACCGTTCACCATCCCCCTTCCCAGCCTGATCTTCCTTTCTTTTGCTTACTTTTTATTTTTATTGTTGGTTTCCACCCCAGAATGTATGCTCTGTGAGAGCAGGGTCGTGGCCTCTGTTCCTGGCACTGAGCACACGGCTGGTGCTTAGTAAACACCGGTCGATGAGTCAGAGGGTGAGTGAGGGCAGTTCTGCAGCCGTCTCACTGGAATTTCTGTTTGCACAGATAAGTGCTCCACCAGGGGCACGTGGGGTCTATGTGGAAAGGTTAGTGATTGTGGCCATTGTCATTACTATTGCCGCCATCATCATCATCATCATTATCATCAACATTTTCTTTTTGCTCAGATGCAGGAAGTAGGGCTGAGAGAGGCAAGGCTGGCTCAAGTTCACAGAGCACGGACACAGGCCGCCTGGATCAAGCCTTCCTTAATGACAGTTGGGTCACTCCTCTGTAACAAGACCCCCAAAGCTCAAGGTGGATTTGTGAAGTACTAGACCTGGGATGGATCCTAAATATTCTCTACCTAGTGACTTCACACTCTTTTCTTTCCTTCACTTCCTCCCTCCCTTCCTTCCTTTTTTTCTTTTCCACTGTTTCACTCAGACCGAAAGGGATGGAAACAGCCCAATGTGAAACAAGTGGAGAGGGAAGAAGCTGTCCTAGCTGAGTGCCGGAGGGGTCTGTCCAGAGCCCTGCCCAACCCCAGACCCCTGCGGACTACCATGGCTTTGTCAAGTCCAATCTGAAAACTCCTGACGGAGATTCCTTTTTCCTCTTTCCACTCTACAGAGGAGAAAACTGAGCCAGGAGAGGTTACGACCCTTTCCCAAGGTGGCAAAGGGGAGCACAGACCCCTGGTGGCCCCTCAGAGCCCCCCTCCAGGCTCTCCACGCTCAGTCTCACAGTTTCATGAGTTCCATGTTCTTGCTCTTCCAAGTACCTCACTCCACCCAGCCCGTTTAATTGAAGCCAATTATTTAGTACAAAAGCACAGAGAACACAACAATTCATGATTTGTCCTGACAACAAGGCCCTGAACAAGGAGCTCCAGCTGTCTTTGTCCCCAGAGATGCTCATTAAAGACCAGCTGAGTTCAGCCTCCAAAGGCAGGACCAGGCCTGCCAGGCACATGCTGCTGTGGCCAGAACCATTTGCTAACGACTCCAGGGGCGGGGGCCTGGCTGTGGGCACAGAGTTCTTGACATGGGAGAACGAGCTTCCGGGGAGTTTGCAGGCCAGAGGGTGCAAGAGTTGGAGTGGCTGGGAACCTCAGGGAAGTCGTTCTCCTGAAAGTCCCCGTGTTTTGACCTGCAGGTTGGTAACAAAAGTGGAACCTGGAAGTTATACCTGTAGAGGACTTAGTACAGTCCCTGGTAACGCAGTGCAAACTAATGTTAGCTATTATTTCCCATTTGTGATGGTTACTAGATTATTATCATTAAAAGGCATAGTATTGTTAGCTTTGGAGTCAGGGTACCTAGGTTTGAACCTGGCCCTGCTTTTTGTATGCTGTGTGACATTGAACATGTCAGATGGTCTCTGGGAGTCTCATCCCTCATCTGCAAAATGGCTTACAAAGGTCGTACTGATCTCAAAGGCCTGTTGGCCTTTGAATGAAATGCACACCCAGCACTCTACACAGAATATGCGCTGGTATGGGCTGGACTAGAAAGTTGGATAGTTGGATACGGGTTGGAACAGCCAAGAGCCTGTACCTGCCATCAGCTGGGGCAGCCCAGGAAAGGGAACTGTGCATGGCTGACTCCTGCAGGGGTGGGCAACACCTGCCCCAGGGCAGGCTGCAGCACCGCTTCCCTGTTGGGGGACTTTGGCCAGCTGCTCGCCCTCCCTGGGGCCTCGGTTCTCTATCCGGAAAGGCAGGACAACGATGGCATCCACAGAATAGACAAAGCTCTGTGAGCAGGACCCAGGCTTCTGGGCCTGGCCAGTAAAGGTTAGCTCTGATGGTTTCTCCATCCTACTCTGTGCCAAGCTCTGCAAAGGCATTTTAATGCAGCCCAATTTCCAACACCCCTTGACTGAGCCCCATTCCAGCCAAATACGTGGAACCCACGTTCAGCGAGTTTAAAGTATTTGTGTAACACCAAGTAAGTAACAAACAGCAAAAACCGGATGTCAGCCCAGTTGCATTTAACCACAGGACCTTTATGTACCCCTCCTCTATTCTGGAGGTAATTCCCAACTGTAACCCAATGAAAGAAAGATAGTTATGCCTGTTGGTACAGGGAGAGAAAATCTGGGCAGGGTTTATGGAAAAAGTGGCATTTAAGCCGTGAAGGATGGGTGTGATTAAATCAGGTAGAACTGAGGGAAGAGAAAGACAGAGGAACAGCATGAAGAAGGAACAGAGGACAGAGTGTAGGGCATGCTTGGCAGATACTGTGTGCCCCCTCTGGTGTGGCAGGATGGGGTGGGGCCATCCGAAGTTAGTTAGGAGGCCTTCATAAGCCTTGGCCCCTGAAGCCTCAATAGAACCAGCTTAGAAGATGCCCCTAGAGCACCCTTCCTGCTCAGTGTCAGCTGTCACTTATAGCACCTCTGTTAATGCTGAGCCCACTTTCCTATCAGGGCCTTGACGCTGCCCAAGGCCCCTGAGAAGACCCATCCTTACCCTGGGGCAGGGTTTCTCAGCCTCAGCCCTATTGGCATCCTGGGCTGGCTAATGCTTTCTTGTGATGTGCACTGTGAGATGTTTAGCGGCATCCCTGACCTCAGCCCACTAGATGCCAGTAGAACCCCTTCCCCAGTTGGGACAATAAAAAATGTCTCCAGACATTGTCCATGTCCCCCAGCAGTGGCAAATTCAACCCCAGTTTCAACCCCCTGCTTTAGGGCTGCCCTCCCTGGGCCCAGGCACAGACGTCCTGCAGCCTTTGCCCCGATCAGCATCTTCACATACCCCCAGGGGCCAGCCCTCTTCCCCCCACTTCTAGTCACCGCTGGGGTGATGGGCTCTCCCCAGAGGACAGGCAGAGCTCGCACCATGGCTAACATCAGCTTCCAGGACGAGCCGGTCCCCACTAGGAAATAGCCCCAATTGTCTGGCCGTAGCACGCACTGCTGAGACAGATGCGCTGCCCTCACTCAGCCACCCCCTCTCACCGTCATCCATCACTGTGCAGAGCACACACACACCACGGAGGGACTGGAGGCATCAATTTGGATAATAATGATACATTTCAGTGATTTTCCAGAAGGTCAGCAGGCCTGGGGCAGAGAGGCAACTCAGCTGTTAAACTCTGAGAAATCATCCTCATCACCCTGCCAGGGGAACAAAGCATTTTTTTGTCACAGTTTTTATTATAAAGGCAGATATTCCAGAAAGTGTAGGAAGTAGAGAATGAGACACCCCCCATCCTGCCACGAGGACTGGTTTTATTTCTGCAGATTTGGCCGGGTCCTGGCCAAGTCTTCCTGTAATTATAGGCACAGCGTATAATACCCAACACAATTCTTTCTGTTGGTCCGTGAGCCCCATCATTCCAGGACTGGGGCGTTTACCCAAAGCGCAGCCCAGGGAAACCCGGGGTTCATCTTCCTGGCCGTGGCCCTTGAGGGTCCGTGGCCTCATCAACCCGAAGATGTGGTGTCTACTCAAAAGTGAGTCTCAGAAGGGTGATCAGCTCCTTGGGGAGACCATGAAACCCTGTAGCTTCATAATTACAAAAATATGGTGTTTACCTAAAAGGGTTTTGGAAGACAAGAGGGTGATCAGTTCCTCGGGTGGAGTCCTTGACAGGCTAAAGTTGCAAAATTATAAGGATGTGCTTGCTATTTGACATCACAAAGCCCTGTGGTTTCTAAATTTAAGAATGTGGGTTTTCCCACAGGGGAAGGTTGGCTTCTTGGGCAAGGCCACGAGGCCCTGCAGCTGCCAAGGCCTTGGATAGCAACACTTGGATGTCAAGTATTTCCGATCAGAGACATGGCTGCCAAGGGTCTCGAGGAAACACAAGGTGTCACCTGCCACTCAAGGGATACTGTGCCAACCTGCTCTGAGGGGTGGGGCGCTCAGTGGGGGCAGGGTCTGCAGGATGCGCCGGCGGCCACGTGAGCGAGGATGATCTCTGGCCTTTGACCTGAGCTGTTGACCCAGACTTCTCAGTCCACGGGGCTGGAGGAGTTAAATCCACAGGCCACTCAGGCATGGGTGGCTCACACACACCTATTCCACACACTTGTACTTCATGCCTCTGCTCCAGACTTCAAGGTCCCAGTGAATAAAGCCAACGTGCCTGTGGAGAAGCCACAGTCCAATAGCAATTCCTGCCAAGTGACGCAGAAAAGAACCGCCACATCACAAGCCGTAAGAACTAGGAAGGAAACCCACAGGGCGGTCCTGCTAGGGAACAGCGGAGGGGTGGGGTCCTCGCTGCAGCTGCAGGCCACTCACCTCCCATTGTCGGCTGAGCGCTTCGGACCTCACTGGTCCGAGTTCGGACAGACTGTGTCACATGTAAAAATATGTTGGCTTTTGAAGGCTTCCTATGTAAAAAAAAAACACCCCTGACCAATACTTTTTCTGCTGATTACATGCTGAAATGATAATATTTTAGATGTCTTATGTTAAATAAAATGTATTATTAAAATTAATTTTTGCCTGTCTCTTTTTGCTTTTTTTAACGCGGCTACTAGAAACTTTGACAGTACAGAGAGGGCTCGCACTTGATTTCTGGTGCTCGGTGCGGCTCTACAGGGCGGGGCCCAGGCCAGGGGCCTTGGTCGTGCAGGAGCTGCGGAGAACTTGGGTGGCAGGGTGAAAACGTGAGGTACAGAGATTCCTGTGGCAATACTGGACTCCGTGTTCACCAGCCCGTTGAGCACTGTCCTCCCAGGTTGAACATTGATCAAATTTTGCCCATTGGCCTCATCGGGGGTTCATTTATTTAGTGGTGGTTAAGATTTCCCCAGTGAACGTTTGGAAGGGAAGACCGCAAAAAATGGCCACAGATTCTTTCCCTCCTATGGAGAGGTGGAGTCTACTTCTGCACCCCTCGGTGTGGATGGCTGTGCCACCACCTGCTTTGGCCAAATGGACATTAGCAAACATGACTCGAGTCCTCTTGAAAAGTGCGTGTGCCCTGAAGTTTGCCCACTTGTGCTGCTTTTGGAACAGCATTGCCTTAGGGAGAAACATCGATGATCCTAATTCATAGCCTCCCTGTAACCGCGCCCTTTGCCTGTGATTTTGAGCTCCTCCCATCAAGAGGTGAAGTCCTTGAATCTGAGCTGTTTTTCTGACTGATCAATGGGATGCAGTAGAAGTGAGACTGTGCCTATTCTGAACCCAGTCCTCAAGAGGCTTCGCAAGCTTCTGCCCTTTCTCTTGAGCTCTGCCAGCTGCCATGTGAATGAGCCCAAACCAGCGTGCTGGAGGATGAGAGCCCATGAGGGGAAGAGCCAAGTCAGCTCGGTTCTCCCCGCTGAAGTCATCCAAGAACAGCTGTGCCCCAGTCCAGCCCCTGACAGCAGATTCATGAGCAAGCCCTGCAAAGAATCCGCCAAACTGGGTGCAGAGAAGCAGAAATGCCCACTCAATCTGAATGCTTGTGAGCTAAACAAATGCTTGTTGCTTTAAGTTATCAAATTTGGGGATGTTCGATATGCAACAAGAACTAACTGATACAGTGATAGGGATATGGGTAGGATTTGAACTCAGGTCTGTCTGATCAGATTCCAAAGTCAAAGTTCTAATCATCACAGTCTACCAATGACATCCAAATCTGCTGGCACCCAAAGCTGTGAGGTGAGGTGACAAAATTTCAGTCTAATGATATGAGGTTTATGCATTCTCTACAAGCAATAAGAATGGCTGCCCTATGCTATGCCACCTTCAAAAGGCACACCATCTGAACTTTGGGTCCCAGTATGAGACGTTAATGAGAGGCTCCACTGGCCTTGAGGATGACAATTACTCTTTGAGACACCAACTTCAGTTACCTGATTATCAGTGATTATTAACCTCAGCCTTTTATGTCTGCTGTTAGGACCCAGGAAGGGGCTGCTTTGTGGATCCTGTCGTGCCTCGATAATTACCCATTATGGGAACTGAGCATCCCTAATGAAAGTCTTCCCAGTTTCCAGCATTAACCAAGCACTGTGTATTTGCAAAATTCCTCAAAACCTCTATTCATCCAATTCATTAGACTGGCTTTTCAGATGAATTTAAAAGCCACTTTGATGATATAATCACTATACTTTGTATTAGAGCTCTTCTCCAGGAGACCGGAACAATTTATAGCTATTTATCTAATTTACCTCAGTGTGTCCCTGCGAGACTGGTGGGCAGGAGTGATGGGGAAAGAAAGAAGCCAAGTTCTTTACTCTCCCCGCCTTGCCAGAAGCAAAACTTGCGCTTTGTATCGCTGCACCACGAATGCCACAGATACAGACTCTCAACGCTGCACATGCATTTATCATGTCGCAGTTCCTGTAGGTCAAAGTCTGGACGCAGCTTAGCTAGGTCCCTGCTTCAGGGTCTCACCAGTGGTTGGCCAGGGCTGCAGTCTCATCAGAGGCTTGACCAGAGAAAGGTCTGCATCAGGTTTTTTTGGTTGTTGGCAGAGTTCATCTCTTTGTGGCTCAAGGACTAAGGTCCCTCTTCCCTTGCTGGCTGGCATCTAGGGGCCACTTTCAGCTCCCAGAGGCAGCCCACAGTGCCTTGCCACACAGCCCTTTCCATAAGCTCTCTCACAAAGGGGAGCTTACTTCTTCAAAGCCAGCCAGAGCCTCTCTCTTTCTCTCTCCAGGCTGTGAGATGGTGTCACACAGGGAAACATAATCTCAGGAGTGACAGCCCCTCACCTGTGCTATATTCTGTTGATTAGAGGAGAGTCATAGTCCTGCACACAGTCAAGGGGAGGGCTCACACAGAGGCGCGAACACCAGGAGACAGGATGTCCTTGGGGGCCACTGTAGGATCTGTCCCTCACATTCAGCAGAAGCCCAGTATCACACAATTGGTAGTTTGGTGCTCTGGCAAGAGTGCCAGAACCTCAGACATTTGTGCCTACCTCCTGTGGTGGTGGCCTTGGGTGTCAGTGCCCATGTACATGCACACACTCATCTCCACTCACGCTCCCATGCAACCTGGGACACAGCACACTCACGAGCATTCCCCTCAACCCACGGTCTCCCGGGCTCCCATCAGGAGTCCAGGTGAGGCTGCTGTGGGGGTCCAGATCGAAGAGCAAACCTCCCCACCCCGGTCACCAGGTAGACCTCACACTAAGCAATGGCCATTGAGTCAACACAAGTGGAACACAAACAGAATTGTCACTCTGCAAGAGCTGAGTCCACACTCACAGTGTCCACGACTCCTGGTATAGCTCTTGTAAGTCAGTAGACCGACCGGACTTCAAATGTGCAAGCCATACCTGTACCGAAGGACGGTGAGTGGGAGAGCGGCTTTTCTTAGACATGAATATTCCAACGAGGCAAAGCATCACTCCTTTGTTTTGTGTCTTTTGTATTTTCTTGTCGGGGAACTGAGCCAAGGACTTTCTTAGCTTATTTTATTTAATCTTCACAGTGACTTTTTTAGGAAGTAAGTTATAGGTTTTATTCCCCACATTCTGCCAAGGAGGCTTCCAGGTGACCCAGGAGGTTAAGTGACCTACCAAGGCCACACGACTTGCAGGGGGCCAAGTATGACCCACAAACCTGTGCTTTGAGACACTCAGGCGGTCTGCCTCTTCCTTTCTACACTCGCAATTTCTCAGATTCTGCCTCCAGCCCATCACACTGGGTCCTCTGTTCGGTCCACAGACTTCTTCACAGCCTTGTTCTGTGACCAGGGGCAACAACCAGACCCAACTTGAAGAGTATTAGGATCCAAATTCTCTCTCTCTCTCTCCTTTATACACTTTCAATACAGCCTCTCTTAAAGAAGACAGACCAAAACAAGAGCCAAACGTTGTCTGTTCCGTTGAACAGCCTGACCAGGTGCTACCATTAGAAACCTGTTTCCTTGTTCTCCCATCACTGTCCCAGGCCTGCTCTCTCTGCTCTCCAGTCAATGCTTGGATGCCACCTAGGCAGGTCACATAGCTTTCCCGGCACTTTGTGGAGACGTGAGGCCAGTCCAGAGTGATGCAGGTTGACTCTCAGTGTCCACTCAAAGAGCAGCTCAGCTTGGCCTGGGACCCAACCCAGGAGGTGCGTATGGACACAGAAAAGACATCTCTCTCTCACCTCACTCACCTCTTCCCTGGGGGTGCTCCCTCACCTCTTACTGAGGGGCGCTCTCTTTGAGGACCAGCCCTTTCACCTACAGTTCAGCAGATGGCTCAGGCCAAGTGCCCACCACAGACCCCTGCATCCTCGCCACAGCAAGCGGTGGGCATGCCAGCAACACCCCTCCCTATAGGCTCATCTCTTACTCTGCATCTCTCCAGCTCTCTGCTTCTCACCTCTGCCTACAGCAGAATCAGCATGGCAGACACCTATAGGCACCTCTGTCCTCTACCATGTCCTCTTGGACCTGCCTCCCTAGATTGGATGGGAAGACTACCCAGGGGAGGGGACAGGAACAGCCACATCATGCCCCCCTTAGCTGGCCACTTGGTTCTCAGAATTCCTCCTGACTGCCAAGGCTCAGCATCTGTATAAGGTTGTGGGGGGCTGGGAGACAATTTAGAATCCTCTTAGTAAGTCTGTTTGGCCTGCTCTTCTGAATGTGGGACCACTTTGCACCCATTGTTTTCAGCTTTGTCCGTTGAGAGATAGTTCCAAGGCAACAGGAAAACCCCAATCAGCAGCCTGTTACCCATCACCATATCCTTGCTTTTCTCAGCTCGAGGCCTCCCAGGAGCAGCTCCGGCTCCGCCTTTCTCACAATGCAGGTGCTAAACCGCTGAAATGCAGGGATGATTACATCTCTCCTCCTAAGAGGCTTGATCTCGCTGTGCAGGAGGCAATTTGCTGCAGCAAGATTGAAGCACCCCGCTGCTGGCCTGAAACCAGCCGTTCCCCAAATAAGTCTCTTGGTGGCCCAGGTGAGGGTGGAGCTGGGAAGCCAAGTGGAGCAGTGGGGTGGGGCTGGCTGCTTTGATCTTCCGGGCTAGTGGGAGTTAGGGGTCCCGTTGGTGCTGTCCCTGGGTGGCCTCCAGCCCTGCAGCGGACCTCTGGACAGTGTGGTTTTTTAAGGCACTATTCATTTCTCTCTCACAAGGTGCCAGGCTGTGCCCACAACTCGGGCATACATTATGTCCCTCCGAGTCTTGCTGACAGCTCTGTGAGGTAGGACTCACTTCTTCCCTTTTACAGAAAAGGCAGAAGTTCACAGTAACTTTCCCAAAATCAGGAAGAGAAGGTAGAAATGATGAAGCCAGAGTCTGAAGCAAGGCCAACTTCAAAATCTGTATCACTGAACAGTCTGCTGGGCGACTCCTTGCAATCAGAGCTCAGCAGCAAAGAGCTTGGCTCTGGAGTTGAAGGTTTAAATTCCAACTTGGCCACTACCTTGACACTGGACTTGTTATACAATCTCTCTGAGCTGCTCCCATGTCCTCATTTATAACATAGACATCCACAGAGGGCTATTGTGAGGGACAAATGAGACAAAGTGGACCGAGTGCTTCTGGGACCACCACGTCTGGGTGGGCAAGCTGGGCACCACACGACTTCTGCAGCACAGTGCCTGGCCAAGAGTTACTGTTCAATAACACAGAGAGAGCCCTCGGTTACTGGAAAGTACTCACTACCGGCAGAGAAGAGAGTCATAGGAAACACCCTCTGGTTCTGTTCCCCCAGGTCCCAGGCAACCCAGAGGGGAAGGCTCTCCCAAGAAGCTGCAAAGCCTTCTCTGCAGCCTCCTGGAGAGCACTGCCCTGGAAGTCTCCAGGAGAAAGCTGTGCAGAGAGGAAGGAGAAGGCTGTGGACAATGCTCGAAGTGGGCATGGATTGCCCAGGGTGGCTGTGGAGGCCGTGGGTTCAAATGTCTCCAGGCTCTGTCCTGCAACCTCAGCCCTCTCAGAGGAGCTAGGGAGACAGGCCCAAAGTGGAGGGGCTCGCAGATGCCCTGAGACCTCAGAAGGGAGAGTGTCAGTCAGACGTTTCCTCTGGAGTCCAGGACTCTCCTCCGCACAGCTGCCAGAAACCCAGGTGAAGGCCTTGCTCCCCTGCTTGCGGTCCACAGAAGGAGCCCCACGCCCGAGGCAGAGCCTAGCCGGAGCTGAGCATTTTGCATCTCTGAAGGGGTGGTTGTGTGAATGAGAGGAGGCTGAGTTCACCTCGCTGTAAGAAATGCTTTCTAGGACATGGTGTTTTCCACTGAAGGTGGTGAGCTCCCTGTCCTGGCAGGTGTGTGAGCAGAGATGCTGAAGAGCGGATTGGAGCCTCTGTTGAGCAGTTGGCCTACTTGCTCGAGGTAGAGTGCCATTCTGGCCCCTCTAACCTCCAACCTGCAACCTCCAAATTAGTCAGCAAATCAGCTGCTAGTCTGAGCAGTGCCTGGACAGCGTGGAGCACAGGCAAGTGGCAGGCACCTTCTTTCTGCAGCTGCAGGGGACGGCCACAGAAGTCCTGTGTGCTATTTCTAACGCTGAAAATGGATCTGACCACTCCCACTGAAGCCCTCCAAAGGCTTCCCCTGCATTGTGATTGGAATGAGATCCACATGCCCTATGGTGGCCAACAAGGCCCCTCTGTCAGGATGCTGCTGTCCCCGTGGCCCTTCTGACCTCAAGCAAGCCACGCTTATCCACCTCTCAGGGCTCTGTCCTTGCTGTTCCCTCATGGCATGGCTGGACCTTGCTCACCCTTCAGGTTCCCTCAAATGCTCCCTCCTCCAACAGCCCCTCCCTGCCACCCCAGCTAGGGCAGCAGCTCCAAGTGACACTCCACCACATTGTAGCGATTAGCACCTGAAACTGCTTTATTCATGTCCCTGTCTATCCTGTCTCCCAGAATGGAAGCATTTGTAGCCCGAGGTCTCTGCCTCAGGTCTCTGTCCTGTTTACCTGTATCTGCTAGGGCCTACCTGGCACATAGGAGGTACTCCGTGAAGAGCTTGTGACCCACTAACCAGCTGAATGACCTGCTGACCTACATAATCATCACTGCAACCTCCTAAGGCAGGTACCCCTTCTGTACAGGTGAGAAAGGCCCAGAAGGGCTCCATAACTTGCCCAAAGCCAAACAGCTAGTAAGGGGCAGAGCAGGTGTGGGATCCCAGCCCGGCCTGGCTTCAGTCTGCACCCTATACCACCAGGCCACACTACCCTGGGCTGGGTTTTATTTTTTATAAGCCTACATCCCTCCCTAGCTGGAGAGGAAGGAAGCTGACAGGCACCTTTCCCTCAGAATCAGAGCAGCTCAGCAGAGTTCAGATCCTGGTGTCAGGCTATGACTTGCACGAACATATAGCCACATGGAGGAAAGAGTTCTCTGAGCAAGAAGCTCTTGTCTGAGGGCTTCTGGCAGGGCCCTCGGGAAGGGCTGGGCGGGAGAGGAGGGAACAGTGTGAAATCAGCATTCTGAAGCACAAAGAGGCTAATCACAGATAATCACAGTCCCAAAACTCGTCTTGGGCCAGAGGGTGGTGAGAGCCCAATTATGGGCCAGAACAGCTAATGACAGCTCCTGGCTCAGAAGGGTGACAGCTCCGCCTGCAGTGTCCACTCCTGCCCCCACCTCCACCCTGGGCTCCTGGGTTGGGCTGCTCCCCGCGATGGGGTGGAGACTCGGAGACCTCTTTGCTCTCTGGGGCTGAGGCCTCTGCAGCTGTAGAAACACAGCCCACTGCGTGGCTGGCAGAGACCATGCTGAGCCGGCTGGGCCAGGCAGCCCCCGCCTGTGCACCAGAGCCAGCCAGCCAACTAGGCTCAGCTTCACTGAGCAGCCCTGCATCCCCTCTCCCCTCCACACCCAAGCGGAGGATGGGGAGGAAGGGATCACCACTTCCCAGGCACTCTGGATGTGCCAGCAAGTGGATTTGGTCCCTGAGCATGCTAAACCCCAGGACGACTCTACAAATCTCCACGTTTCAGAGGAGGAAACAGAGACTCAGAGAGGTTAGGTGACTTGCCCCAAGTCACACAGATAGTGAGTTCAAGGGAACAGATTTAAAGCCAGTTCTTTCTGACTCCAACCCCATGTTCTTTTCAGGATCCTGGATTCTGCAACGTCCTGGATGATCAAGGAATGATCATAGTACCTGGAAGGAGAGAAGGTGGACAGAGTCTGAGACCCATCTGGACAGGTTCAAATGGCCCGATCCTCTTCGGACCGGCAGAGGGTAGATGCTGTGGACAACACGACCCCTGTTGTTAGGAGGTGACAGCCCTAGTGGACAGTAGGCAAACTACCTGTGTGGGAGGTGCATGCAGGGGCCATCCACTGTCGCCTCCCGGAGGCAGAGGCGGGTTCTCAGATCAAGGAGAGAGCAGGGGTGGGGCAAAGGTGAGTGATGGAGGCACCGGCGGGGTGAGGAAGAAACTGCTCCTTCTGCTGGAGGGGCACTGAGCACACATAAAAGACCTTTAACTACGCTCCCTACAATTCACAGATCGGTCAGCTGACAGGGCCCTTTGACACCGGGGCCATGTGACAGCACAGCGTTCAATGCCTTCTCGCCAGGATCCTAAAGAGCAGCATATTTACAGGTTACCTTTAAAAACCATTCCAAAAATACTCCCCACTTTGGGCGCCTTTTCTCCCTCCCCACCCAGCTGCCTTCCCCATATTGTGTGAGCTGTTTTTCTCCAAGTAACCAAATGCTGAAGTCACGATTTTGATTGCCAGGCTGGACAAGGAGACCAGCAGACGGATGTGAAGACAATGTGAGCTTCCCTGCCAGCAGGGGACCAACGCTCAGCTGGCGGAAGGAAGCCATCAGAACACTTGCAGGTGTCAAACTGGGAGGGGTCCTGTGGGGTCGGGTGGGGAGGGCTGCTCAAGGAAAGCTGCTCCTGCTGCAGTCGGGGGGTGTTCTGGAAGCTTCAGCGGGGCCATGTGTGCCTGGAAGTTTTGGTGCGGGTGCAGGGAGGGGGCCTTCATTGTTGCTGCGGGCCGGGGGCTGCCTGCCGTGACCTAGAGGGTCTAGGCCACAGGGGCCTCCGCCTGAGCTGTTCTGCTGCAGGGGAGGCGGGGGAAGAGGCAGGAAGTGAAAGAAAAAGTCAGTGTCCATTAAGGCTGAGCGTAGGTCCCAGAGAACTCGGTTACCAAATGCACATAAAGTGGCTTGTACTTGCTCTCGGTCTAGAGCTCCCCACCCAGGAGGAAAGGGAGGAAGGGGGGGTGGAAGAGAGGAAGAAAGGAAGTGGGGCAGGGAGGCACCCCTCTCAGTGCTCTCTGTCTTGTTTTCAAAACAGACCTCCAAGCAGCACTTTGAAGAGAAGTCACTGGCCTTTCAAGGCCACCCGGATGCCGTCACTGAGAGGTGCACTCGTAGGTAACCAGACTGTAGGGTGCCGATGGGACACCCACTTTGACGTCAAGTAGAGGAGAGGACAAAGATCTCACAGAAGCCCCAGGCCCTACCCTAAGGCAGAGAAATTCCCACTGAGCCGGGACTTCCAGATTCCGGCCTGGGATTGGCCAGGGGTGAGGTCCCGAGTCCTGGGGTTTTACAGGGTCGGAGGGAACTGAGCCCCAAATCCCCCAACCCAGAATTAGAGCAGAAGGCAGAGGGAGGGTAGGAACATTGTTACCCACCTACCCCCCATGTTGTGAGGCTTCTCTGCTAAACCAACCATCATCCACAAACACTGGACGCACTTCAGTGAGTATCGGTGACTTCCTGTAGGTGGAGGAAGGGGAGGGCTTATGTTCTCCCCTACAGCGTGCTACCCGGTGGTGATAAACTGCAATGAAAGTAAGCCTCACACTGAATTTGGCCACACGCGCACACTTTTATTAGCAAGCACACATCATGTATTAACAAAACCAGCTCCCAAACTGCCTGCTCTGAACGCCATAAAGCCCCAGGTCTCTGTCCTGTTGGATGTTCCTTGCATGAAAAATGGACCCAAGGCAGATGCAACAGCGTTCTGGTGCTGAATTCTGCTGAGACTCTAGAGGGAGGCAGGCAATGAAATTTTCCACAGAGAGGCCATGCACAAGAGCCGTTCTGAAGTTCTGACTCGACAGCCCTGTCTGCAGGTTATAGGAAATGCTGGATTCTACGACCTTGTTTCTGCAGGAGCCACAGTGTCTGGATTGTATCTCCAGCCAAACACGTTCAGCACGTTCCTTACACCGCTACATTCACCAATGAAAAGCCATTCTACATCCATTATGCAAAAGAGCAAGCTCTCTGGTGCTGAGTGGGGATAAAGAACTGGAAGCCCTGTGATGGCCCCGAGGCACAGCGGGCTTCTGATTAGCTTTCAAATGCTATCCACCCATCCTGGGTGCGTGCACGCACTCCTGTTTGCTTTAACTGACTATCCCAGAGTACACATTGAAAGTAACATACAAGGTATGCCACATTGTCTATCTGAAGCATTTTGAAGTCAAGCATAGGCAATTTAATGTCATTTAAAGGAAAGAGAACTACAAAGCTTGTGGCTTTGGAAGTAAAGCTTGGGAGGTGGGACGCCCCCTCCATCTAAGGAAACGCACTGATAGGCATGACGTGTGATGCACAGAAGACTCCTTCAGCACGTGGGGCTGTGAGTTCGAGCAGGCTTTATGCAAGTTCCTTCCGGTTTTGTGGTGATTTCGCCGTAGTTTCTGTGCCCAGAAAAGACTACACAGAAGTTTACTTTGAGTTTAAATAACTGGAGTTCAATTCGTTAAACTGACAAATTCTTAACCCTAGTTCTCTCTTGAGCGTTTACGTCTGCTTACACATCTTTTTGTTTATGTGGAGCAGATTTCAGCAATCACTTCTAAGAAGGCTCTGAGTGATTTTGGTAAGTGACATTCGGTCCCGTTTACAAATGTAAGTAATGAATTAAACATGCCTCAAACAATTTATATTGTACGTATAAATGTAATGTTTTGAGTGAGTGGTTCCCCTTGAGGGGAAGTGAATGGAGGAGGCATGGGGGACAGATAGGGCTGCTTCTGGGGCTCCAGCAATGTTAGACTTCTTGATCTGGTTCTAGCTTACTTTGTGATCTGGGGACTTTTCTCAGTGTATGGTATAATCTTTTAAAAAATCTCAACATCATCTGTTAGATTTTCTTTTTAGTTCGTCTGTTGTTAACAACATCTCACTGGGCACTTCACTGATTCTTTTACATCTAGTGAGTTGAATGTACATATGAACCTCACATCCGCTCACACATTCTACTACAGAGCATGGCTTTGTAGGATTTCCACTTAAACTCACACCTCCAAGTTAATTACTCCATTGCATTTTAAATCAGCATGATTATACTCTCACTGTAAAAGGTAAAACTTCTTAGCATCACAAGGACGCCTACAACAGAAAAATAAAATCCTGCGGCTCTGAGTCCCGCGTAACAGTCAGCATAAGTGGAGCCATTTCAACATGGCGCTGGGGCTCCCAAACCAGAGGACTGCCTGGCACATCTTGCTCCTTGAAACTCTGGACTGTTTGAACTCGGCAAAACCACCTTTGGGCTGCGCCAAGCCAATTTTGTTTTACAAACAGCTGTGTGCAAAGTTAACAGGAAAGCAGACATCCTGACCCCCAGGACTGATACCATCAACTCTCTTTCTGAAGATACAATCAGCAGCCAGACCCGTACAGCTTTAAAAGTAACTCAGCTTGTTGGCGCCACCAGGAATCTCTTTCTTCGATTCACTAACCAATCCCAGCCCAGTCTCCGGGTCCTGGTAACGCACCTCCTTGGTCCACCTGTCAGTGCCTACACGGGATCGACTACACGCCTACCTCTGCGTGTTTCAATGCTGGCCATTCGTTCATGCGTTTACCCTTCTAAGTCGGACTTTTAAAGCAGATGGAATCTCCTTTCTTTGGCACTCTCAGGACGTGATAACCCTTAAAGACGTTTGTGTAAAAAGGTATCAGATTGAATTTTCTCCTCTGCCTGCTCATGTTAAGATCACATTTGGCGGGGGGAGGGCAGGCGGGCGAGGAGAGGGGAGGAAGAAGTGTAGTCCTCCAGGGCACAGGTCAGTTTGCTCCGACCCCTCTCTGCTGGCCAGACTCCAACTTGACCTGCCCTGCTCCTTCTGAGTATCTTCCCTGCTACACCCAGCCTGCAACGGCTCATTGGTTGTGGCCCTGCAGCCCCAGCAAGCAGCACATTCTGTGGCAACCTGTAGACCTCACAACTGATGGCATTCACACAGCCGTTCCCTGGATACCTCATCTCTTGCCTTTCCTCAGCAACTTCTGTGGTGACCACGCACGCCCATGGGTCCCCTCGTTATTCACTCCTACCATTTCCACATGCCTGCTCCACACCCGGAGACAGCTCCCTGAAAGTTAGGAAAATAGAAGGCATTCAATAGCCCACAGTGGCTTCAACCTGAGAATAGCAACATGTTGATTGATTGCTTAGTGTGTGCTAGGCGTTTATGTGCATTTGCTCGCTTTATCTTTACAAGAGCTCGGTGACATCAGTTTGCTGCTCATTTTCATGGTGGAGGAAGCAAGAGGAGCTAAGTAATGGGTCTCAGATCATACAGCCTGTGAACAGCAAATGAGAATTAAAATACACGTCTCTCTTTGTGAGCATTGCGCACGCACCCCCTAAATGATATGTGGCCCTGTTAGGGAAGGGGCCAAGCTTTTGTTTTGGTGGGAGAACCAAGTTTTGGGGGGAGAGGTCCAGCTAGACATTGGGCAAAATGGAGGGCTCCGGATGTCTCCAGGGAGCACACGTGGCAGAGAAAAATGTTAAACAGAGGAATCAGAGGGAAGAGCCGTGTCTTCTCACAGCCGCGAGAGCTTGGCCTGTGCCAGGCGCTGTGCTGGGCCCCCCTATCCTGGCGCCCCTCAAGCCTCATGCCTCATGTGGCCTTTCGTATAAGAGAACTGTCCAAAAGTAAAACTTGCAAGTGACAATGAGCGAAAGCAAAGGAGGGGACCAGCACTTCATTTGTGGACTGTGCCCTAGCCGTCCTTGAGCTCCCATCCAGGCAGCCCCCCCAGCCAGGAATATCTCACTGAACTCCCTTCCCAGTGGAACCAGAGATCTGCCCGTTCCATAGGTGGAGACGTTGATATGTAAGGGACAGAGTTGACTTCCCGTGGAGGTCTATGACCCATATCACAGGCCTTCTAATCCTTACCCTCTACTGCCTGTTGGGGGTGATATCAGATTTCCAGCCAAGAGTCTACTCAAATGACCAAGAAGCCATATCTCTTGCTTAGTGTCAGGCAAATTTGATTCGAGTCTGCCATTTTCTAGGGGAGGAGAACATGAGAGAGGGTAGAAATCGAGACTCAGAGAGGGTAAGCAACTTACCCAAGGCCACATAGCAAGCCCCTGGTGGCCTCAGGACTAGGACTCAAGTCCTGTTTGCCCCTGTCTTTTTCCTGACCTCCGCCCCCCACCACACCCCCCACACTTCTGAGACCCCAGCCTGGGGCCTGCTGAACAAGCACATGCTGACTGGGCAGAGATGAGTGTTTCACTTTGCCTGGCGTGCTGCTTAGTGATTGTGCTAAACCTGTGTGTGGGCTTCTCCACTCCCCCAGTCTTCTATTTCTTTCTATGCCCCCAAATGGTCTCCCCCCCCCTCTTGCCCCCCCCCCGCCAGCACCCAGCACAGCAACGGCATTCGGCAGGTGTTCAATGGAGCTTGCAGACTGAATGAGGCATCGGACCATCTGTAGGGGCCAAAGTGCGTGTCAGACTCCCCGCCCCCACCCCAGTTCCAGTGCCAGCACGGGTGTCCCTCTGCAGGTGAGCATGATGGTACCAAGCTGCCACTGGGAATGGGAGAGGCTGGGACTTCTGGGAGGAGGGGGCTAAGAGGCTCTCTGTTGTGGTCAGAAAGTCAGAGGCATGCTCTGGGCCAGGAAATGCCTACCCCCACCCCACCCCCACCCCTACCCCTGGCCTGAGGAGCCTTAGGTGCCATCCTTGTCCTCTGCTTACCAGTCCCAGAAGAATGGGAGCCTGGGCCCCCTCCCCAGCAGGAAGCCTCCTGCCACACGATGTCCAAGGGAAGGGAGCTGATACACAGCCAAAACTGCCCTGTTTTGAATTTAGAAACTGCGGGGAACGTGTGAGCAGTGTAGGCAGCCAGGGAGAAAGGAGAGAAGGCTCAGGCTTGGGCTTGCTCATGGGGACAAACTGACTCTCGGTCGGAGAGACACACTGTGACAGGCGCAGACAGTACTGAGGGTTCCTGGTGCCGAGGGCTCCCCCACATCTGTGACCCCTTGAGCAGGAGGCTCTCCAGCTTGAGTGTGCAGGACTCCCCAGGGGAGCTGCTGGCACACAAGTTTTCAGGCCTCCAGCCTCCGAGTTCAATCCAGTAGGTCTTGTGGAAGGCCCAGGAGTCTGCATTTTTAACACACCTCCTATAGGCCCACCACCCAGGACGTGCTGGTGTTGTGCTGGTGCTGGTGGACACCACACCTTGGAAGCCCAAGGGCTGGAAGCACCTGTGCTTTTCAGGAAGTGGTTCCACCTGCCAGACGCCCCACCCTTTGGCCTGAGGCTCCTCAGACTCAGTCACCTGGTTCCAGTGTCTCTGAAGGCTGGAGTGGGCCCACCCAGGGCCTGGGACCCTCTCCTCCAGCTGAGGGGCCACGCCGTCTCCTCTGAGAAGACTCAGACCCCCAGCTGGAGCTGGAGCTCCTGAGAAGGGACAGGAGAAAGCAAGGGTCCGGGAGAGCTTGGGCAGTTCTGCGGCCGAGATATGAGTTGTACTGGTCCCTGTGGAGAGGGAAACCAAGATGCAGAGGAAAGGTTCTCCTGTCCCCTACCCCAGTACTGAGTCCCCTGGGCCAGTCCTGTGGGCGATGGCCACAGCCGGCACAGCTGTCAGGGCCTGGAGATCAGGCGGCCGCTTCACAGACGGGAGACTAAGGTACCAGGTTACTTTCCATCTTGAGTGCTCATGGGACCCTTCAGTAACCACCTCCCCGTAACTGTCATGATGCAACTATCCCTGGTCTCAGATTCAGGAAACAGCGAACCCCATCTCTGCTATGTCACTGAGACTGTGGGCAAGGACTTCACCCGGCCTCACTTTTCCCACCTGCAGTGAGGAGATTGGGTTAAATCCCGTAGAGCAACTGATGGACAGTGGCCACTGAGAGTACCATCTCTGGGAAGGCTGGGATGCGGGGGCTTGGGGAAGCAATCACACCTGCATGGAGGGTGTGCCTGGCCCTGCCCTAAGCACTTCACACCTAGTGGCTCACTCAGTCCCACACAACAGCACCGTGAAGCAGGTGCTGTTATTATCTCCGCTTTACAGGCGAGAAGCTGAGGCACGGAAAGGTTAGGGACCCTGCCCCAGGATCTAGTGTGCAGCAGAGCTGGGATTTGAACCTAGGTAGACTGGCTCTAGAGCCTGTGCCCTCACCCACCACATGCTGCTTCTCCAAAAACAAAAACACAAAAACTCATGATGAGCTAATGACCAGTGACTGACTCGGGCATGGCATGGCAGGAACGTGAGAGTGTACACACGTCTCATTTGTCTCTGCTGCCACATGTCCAGTCTGGTTCTATCACCCATACACAGGCACACAGAGAGGGGACGTGAATGGAACAAGGCCACATGGCCTGTCGTGAGAGACTGGAGCCCAGGGCTGGCACTAGGTCCTCGCATTGGTGTTCACTGTGCCACCTCGTGCCTGCCTGGACTGGCCAGCATTTGGGTCTGAAGCCAAAGGGGCTACTTACTACCCTTTGAAAAATACCTGCTCATTCCTACCTCCAGGCCTTTGCACATACTGATTTCTTCTTAAAAACATCTTTTCTTGTTCAGAGTGACTCTCAAATACCACCTCCTCCATGAAGCTCTTCGAGATTCTCCTCCAACCAAACAGAACCTGCCCTTCCTCTGCAGCCCCAGCCCATGGCCTGAATCGCATCCTGGCCCCCCGTGTCCCCCCACAGGTCACAGCTTCCCAGCTCTGCATGCACAGCACGCGTCCCAGCACATAATAGGTGCTCAGTACTGCGCAGAGACGCACAGGGAAATGAAAGCCTTCAGAACTCTGACTCATTCGCCATCTCATTTATTCTATCAAGGTTCTTTCTTAAATGAAAAAGAAAAAATGAATCTAGGCCTGCCTGTGAATAAGGATTTAAAAATCACATTAGCCACAAGAGCTCAATCTTTTCTCTCCCAGAGTCTGCTCCCGTGATCAGCTTTCTTTGTCAACCAAATTGGTTTGTTTTTGGGTGGGTTTGTTGGTTTCCACACTTGGCTGTAGAATTTGCTGGTCTGCCCAACCACATGGCCCTGTACGTGGGGGTAAGAAGAGACTGTGAAAGGTGCTCCTTGCCCCCTGCCCAGGAAACACCAGGCTAACAGACAGCTGGGCACACCCAGAGTCCTCGCACCCCTGGCCAGGGCCTCTGCAGAAAGGAAGTGCCAGGAGCCTTCTCCAGGTTCTCATTACCTGTTTGTCTCCTCACTTCTTAGGATAATCCTCTTTTCTGCAGGGCCTTGCTGAGAGCGTGTACAGAGGGGGTGGGGTAGGGGGGCAGCAAAGGTGGGGACTTTAGAAAAGGAGGCTGAGCTGGCACCTGGAGGAGAGGAGGCACCCTCCACAGCAGGACAGAGTTGCCAGCGGCCTCAGCATGTCTGGCTCCCCAGGAGAGCCATCCCTGGCAAGGCAGTTGTCCCAGGGCTCAACAGCACGGCGCGCCATGGGAAGCCTGCTCTGATGCCCTCCAACCGGATTAGGGGCCCCTCCTCTGCACTCCCACCTCCCCTGTGTCCCCTACTGTAGTGCTGATGGCACACTTCTGTGACTGTTTATTGCACGCCTTCCTCCAGGAAATTGAACGCTCCTGGAGGGAAGAGACTTGTCACATCCTGAGCAGCCAGCAGAGCGCCCAGCAGAGTCCGGCAGCACCCCTGCCCCAGGGAGGGAAGGAACGCACGAATGGAGCTGATGCTGGGGATGGCATTTGCAGGGCGTGGGGGTCTCTGCCGGGAACATGTGTACGTGCTCTTTGTACTTGGCACTTGACAGTCACAAGTTCTGTCTTGCCTTCTCCCTTGCACTTCACCCTCCATCCGCTGACACAACCCTGCACCACACATATTTGCACACACAGGCACACAGATGGTTACGCATGCACACTTGCCTGTAGACCCCAGACAAATAACAATAATGCAATACAGTAACAATGGGAGTAATACACATGCACACACAAAGCAAACACACACCTCAGCCCTACATACCTGCACCCACACCCACACGTGCAGACACAGTCACTGCCCCGCAGACAGACATACTGAGCACCTTAAGGACACAAACTCTGAATGCTGTGTTCATCTTCTCTTCCAGCCAGGGATGTCCTGTCTTTCCTGTAAATTTTGCTTTACAATGAACACTGCACTTGCCTTTGTTCACCCACCTGTGCCCTCGTGGAGGACCTCCTCTGTGCCAGGCAATACATGGAAAGGTAAATACATAGAAAGCCTGCCCTCAGGAGGCTTCCAGTCCAGTCAAGGAAACAGATACTGAAAATAACAAACACAAGCTCCTGTAATCGATCATTCAATTCAAGAACTGTTACTGGAGTACTTACTGTGTGTTTGATTCGCGCTGGGCTTTGGGGATACAGAGATAAGTAAGGTCTAGTCTCCATGGCCTCAGGGATACTCCAGAGGGGAAGGGGAATGAAACCGACAATGATATAGCTATAATGTGCACAGAACAGTGGCAGCCCAGAAAAGGGAGTGTTTTCATTCTGTTGGGAGAGAATCAGGGAGGGCTTCACAGAGAAGGTGGCACTGGGCTTTGCAGGAAGAAGAGGAGTTCACTGTGAAGGCTTGAGCCTGGAGCGGGTTGGTATTTGATGCAGAACAAAGGCAGAGACCTCAGAGGGGCTGGCCAGCTGTTCTGTGGGGCTGGACTGTAATGGCGAGCGTGTGTTTGTGGCTGGGGTGAGCGGACGGGAGAGGTCTGAGGCAGAAGATGAGGCTGAAAAGATAAACAGAGGCAGGGAACAACAACTCTCTCTTACAGTTGGGGAAACGGAGGCTCAGGGGGATAAAAGTGGAGGCTCTTGACCTCTGTTGGCCCACTGCCAACCCCCAGCTGCAAGCTCCACTGCCCGTTTTCCGAGTGAGACAAGGCTGCTTGCTGGTGGCTGAAGAAGTTGACGGCTCGGAGTAGGTGGCCGGCATTATTATTGGTAGTGCTGGCTATTCTCTAAGGTCTGGCGTGGCAGACAATCAGCAGCTCAGCAGGCCCCAGGCTAGGGTGAGGTGGGCCTTTGAGGCTGAGCTGCCCAGCCCTGGCCTGGGCCCCCTGCCTAGCAGCTGGTTGGCAGCTGTGAGCCTGGGCAAAGCTACGACCCTGAAGTGGGAGCACCTCCCCTAGGGGCTGCCTCATTCTCCGCTGTTGGTTCTCACCACACGGCTCCACCCCCAGCCGCCCTCTCCTTAAGCCCACGCCCCTCCCACCACCAATTACCAGCACTTCTCATCAGGCAACCTGCAGTTCCCTACAGCTCCCAGGCTTCTCCTCCCCTCAGTCCCTGGTGATGCCAGGGGCTGAGTCATTTTCCTGAAAAGACTGTTGCCGGAGAAAGTGGTCCACCCTGCCCCAATTTCCTACCCACCCCCCCACCCCCGCCACTGTGTGAGCTCAGGCACGCCGCTTCCCCTCCCTGAGACTCAGTTTCTCAGCTGTACATGGGGGTATTCATCCGGCTGGGTTACGAGTACAAGGGCTCACACTTGGACTCGTCTCTTGTCCACTCTGTGCCTCAGCTCCCACCTTGTGAAACGTGGGGGAGGGGTGAAATCAGAGCCTGCAAACTCGGGATGCCTGAGGGACAAATTTATTCCGCCATTTCTTTTGAACACATCTTGTTTTCAAAAACTGGCTATTTGAAGGCATGCCCCAGTTTGGCCCAGGCCACACCCCTTCCTACTCTCTCAACCCAGCTGCCTCCCATAGCCCTTGAAGGCACCTGAGTTTGAGACCCTTGGGCTAGCTGGTCTCAGGGAGTCCAAGAAGCTCATCTCTAAGTTTCCAGGCCTTGGGTTGTGGGACAGGCCAGGGGGAGACAGCTGGCACGAGAGGCCAAATGCCCCCAGCCAGTGGACCAAGCGTGGACTTCTCACCCACGGGCCCTCCTTCCCGGATCATGTAAGTCTTTTGCTGGTCATCACCACCAATCGCCCCAACGCCTTGTCTGGCGTTCAAGGCCCCCCACAGTCTAGCCCCTGCCTACCTTCCCAGCCCCCTCACTCTCCATCTCCCGAGTACCCTCCCTCCCCGCCCCCCATATATTCACGTCCTTTCACTTTGCATGGGCTGAGCCCTCTGCCTGGAACACCTTCCCTGCCTTCTCCACTCAGCAGACCCTTCAAGGCCTTCTCCCATGTTGCCTCCTCTGGGAAGCTGTCCCTGACTGCCCCCAGATGGAGGTAGGGACTCCCTTCTCCAGACACCCCTCTGCTACAGCAAATGCCAGGGTACAGGGGAGACCGGTGTGTCAGCCACTGCTCCTCCCTACGATGTAGTCAATAAACACTAAACATGTACTGATCACCTCATACAGGGCAAGCCTGGAGTAGGAGGCTGGCAAGTGCCTCAGTCACCGCCTTTCTTCCAAGCCCAGGCGGGACACATATGAAGCCCCCTCCTCAGAATGGCGTCCCCCTCCCCCACATTTGTAAAGACCTGACCACTTACAGAGCATTTTGACATCCTGGCCAATGGCCTCCTGCAGATAATAGGAATCTGTGATCTATCATCCCGTGCTGCAATTAGGCCCGGAGAAGCAGGACACTCGCTAGAGACCTTGATGTAGCGAGTCCCCAGCCTCCCTGGAGACAGCACTCCCCTCCGCTGTCTGGCTCCTGGCTGCCTCCCTCCTCTCTGAGCCTGCCTGTCTCTGTCTTTCTCTTGTCTCTCGATATGAATATAAATCCATCTGTTTGCTTCTCTGTGTCTCTATTTCTCTTTCCGTGTCTTTCTCTCTCTTATCTCAATTATTTCTTTCTGTCTTTAATTCTCCAGGCTCCCACTCTTCTTCTGTGTTGCCGATGCTGTCTCTCTCTGTCTCCCTGTTTCTCTCTCTTCCTCTGTCTCTGCCTGTGTTTCCCCCCATTTTTCCTTCCCCTGAGCTGTCTGTCTCAGGCTGCCTGTCTCTCCATCACCAGCCTTACTTCTGGCGTTCACTCTCAGGTCCCATGGAGGGGGGGAGGGCTGCAGGACAAGGAGGGAAGGATCTTTGCAGCATGCAGAAAATGGGCCAATTAAAGCTCCAAGGCTGCTCCGGCAGACGAACCAGGAGGAAGCAAAAATAGCCCCAGGTGGGGCTAGCTGGAAAAATACAGAATAAAAGGAGAAAAGGCAAAACAAATGCAGAGTCCAAGGTCATAGTGCATCCTGACCAGACCAGGTCAGGGTAACTCCTAACTGCTCAAACCTGGGAGCCGGGGTATGGCTGCCTGTCCCTTATCAGGTGTCCCTGCCTCATCCTCTACCCCGCTGGACCTTTCCTCCCACCTGGAGGCAGACTCACAAAGTGCCAGACCTGCCAGGACCCCTTCCCAAGTACAACTGTCCCACTGCACACCTTTGGGCCCTGGTGGTAGCTGTCACCCCTCTGGCCTGTGAGGACTCAGGGAGCTGGGAGCAGGGAGGTGGAGGCGACCCACTCCACTCTTCTGGAGGATTTTTTTCTCCTGCCCTTCCACACCCAGGGCCTGCCCCATCCCCGGCACACATGAGTGGGGGCTGGAATGGCAACGTGACGGGGAGTACCACACTCAGCCTTTCTTCCCAGAGCTCCCAGACCAGTGGGGAAGCTGTAAGTGAACAGGCAACAATATGAGTGGTCCCGTAGGAGGTGCCCTTGGCTCAGCCTGGGAAGGGTCCCCCAGAAATCTGCCCCCAACTTGCACAGTCTGCTGAGGGGTCTGCACAGAGTGGGGCAGTGGGGCTGGGGGCTGTGATAAGCAGAGAAAAACATAGGGACCGTTCAAGGAAATGAAAGTGGCCCATGAGGCCTGGGAGTAAGGGGAGTAAAGATGTATGTGTCAAGGGGGTGGAGATAGTAGTCCAGGACAGGGGTTGGAATTTGTGCTCAGGACCATAAGGAGCCATAAAGGGCTGTAGCTGGGGAGGGGCGTCGTGATGTGCTCCTTTACGGAGATTCTGCTCCCTACAGGGGAGGGGAGGGCAGACACGGCTGGGGCGGGGGGCGGCAGGTGGAGCAGGCCAGGTGCTGCTGCAGACTACCCGGGAAGAGGCAACAGGCAGCAAGTGCTGGGGAAAACACCTGTTAGCTGAATGATTTACTCCATCTGCTATTCCCCAACTGGCCCCCAGGGTTGGGGCTGTGAGCTGGCTTGAGCCCCCTCCCTAACCTTCTCCCCAGCTCCTTCTCCTCCTCCCACTGCCTTCTCCCAGGCTGCCCGATTCTCGGGACCCGCCTGGATTTGTCCCACCTGTGTGCCTTTGCCCGTTTGATTGCTTCCTTCTGGAATGCTCTCTCCTCATTCTTACATATTTAAACCCTACCCATCCCATGATATCCAGTCCCAACATCCCCTCCTTCATGCAATCTTCTCTCCCTCTCCTCCCTACAGGTGCTCAGGGAACATTATCTGGGCCACTCTTACGGCACAAGGCACTTTGTACCTTGTTCCCCGCTCCTAACCTAGTATCCCGACAAATTCAGAGCATCTTCAGAGTCGAAATCTGGGTTTGATTCAATAGTCAGACAGGGCCTGGCCCAGAGAGAAGACGTCAGTAAAGGAAGGAAGGAGAGAGAGAGGGAGGGAGGGGAGTGTCAACGTTTATAGGCTCACCCTGCATGTGTGGGGCCTGACTTGCTTCAGCTTCTGCTGGGTGAGCTATCTCCTTGCTATTTCTCTCACTCCCTGCCTCGGGGTGGTTCTGACTTGCCGAGTCTGACACTGACATTGAAAATCCCGATTTTCTTCTTTCCTGAGACTTACTACAACTCCAAACTCACACTTCTGCCCAGCCACAGAAATATGTGAATGGATGGATGGATACATGGAAGGGTGGATGGGATGAATGACCAAATTAATGACTAAGAGGAAACCATATGAGAACTATTCATGATAAACTGTCAATGATGTGATACCAGCATTTGGTGGATATCCATCAGATTCTCACCATGTATTCACTCATTTTTCTGGCACTAATTGAGCACCTACTGTATGTCAAACATCATGGCAGACCCTAGGGATCCAGTAGTGAGCAAACAAACAAGGTGCCTGCCCTCATAGAGCTTATAGTCTAGTAAAGGAGACAGACAAGAAACTGAAGAACCATCAAGATTGTATAGCCGGATGAGCATGATGGTAGAGAGCATGTGGGAAGCCATCAGAGCAAAGAGAAAGGGCATGCACCACTCATTCGGGAGTACCAGGAAGACTTCCTGGAAGAAGTGAATCTAAGCTGTGCAAATGAGTTAGAGGGGTGTGTGTGTGGGGGGGGGAGCAAGCCTGGCAGGAGGAAGAGTGTGTTCGAAGGGCCAGGGGAAAGCACAGGACAGATTTTGTTTGGGAGACTAGAGAGGCTCAGTTGGACTGAAGCACAGAGGGCTGAGGACAGCAGCTGGGTAAAGGACAGGATTCCGATCTGTAAGGGCTGGGGGCGCCTAAGGAGTTCATTCAGGCTCTGTTTGAAGAGCAAGGGATCCCTCAAAAGGTTCCAAGCAGGAGAGACCTGACCAGGGACACAGGAAGACTGCTAATTGAATAATGTCTTTTGAAATTCCTTCTGTTAATGCAGAAATATGATTTCCTTCTGATATTTTTCCCATAAATAATGTTGTGCTTAATCTATAAATCATCTGGCAAATTAAAAAGCAGGAAATCTTGTACTGCTTTTCTTGGCAATGAAAAACCAAGAAAATAAAAACAGAATTAACCTCCTACCCCCCAAAGTTAGAGTTCTCATTGACCAGGCTGGAATTGTTCTATTTCAGTTTTATTTAAACAAGACTCTTTTTCATATTCCTAGCCCAAAAGGTTAAAAACTCAGAAATCAAAGCTTACGCCTGTTAACATAATACTAAGTTTCATTGAAGGAAAATAACCAGAATGCCAAAGCTTTATTCTTTCGGTTAAATAATGCATTTTCTGGCTTGGACACACTTGAGATACCCTTCTCAAGGTTCTACAATAGCTATGATTTAACCTATGGAAGAGGGTATAATTCACACACTAAAGAAAGGACTGCTCCAAATAGCTTAGGTAAATGCCCCTTTTAAAGTGCCATTTGATTTTCTGACGTAGCTGCATTAGCAAACACAAAACAGGAATCGCCGTTTAAAGACATAGTCAGTGCCTGTCCAAGGGAAGCCCGCCCCATCTAACCGGCAGTGAGCACGGCTCATTCATGTGGCAGGTTCATGTGGCACGTGGAGAGGTGGGTGCCTGCCTGAGGCAACTGTAGCCAGGGAAAGCCTCAATCAGAAGGTGGGTTTTAGAGAAGGTGCTTATCATTGGAAGAGCCAAAAAAAAGGGTGGTCCTGGCAGATGGCATAGCAGGTGGCCCAGGAGTAGAAAAAGGCTTAACAGGGATAAAAGCAGACCAACTAGTTGGAATCTGACATTGTCACTGCCACGCTGGGTGAATACCTGCTGCTCATGTGTTCCCCACGTGCCCATGTGCCCTGTCTGTGTCTCCCCTCTTCCTTCCTGAAGTGGGGTGAGAGGGGGTCCCACGGCTGTTCAGGACCTGCCTCCTGGGTTTTCTGGCCCAGCTCTCCTTCCCCCACCTCCTCTCCTGCCTGCCCTCTGGCTGCTGATGCCCTGGCTGTTGGGGAGATAAAGTTTGCTGCAGGCACATATATATTTTAAAAAGCCGGCCATTTAAGGACATGACGTCTCTGAACAAACACATAAAGGCCACCCTCTTCTCCCCAAGGGAGGCAGAGCCAAAGCCTGGGTCAGGGATTCCGGGTGGGTGGGGCAGGCCCTGAACGGAGAAGAGGGCAGTTTGCTTGTTCTGACCCCCTCTCTCCCGAGGGTCTTGGCCCCAGGCCCTGAGAACAGCCTTGGCTGCTTCTGGTGGGGGCTCTGCTGCTGGACTTGGGCCCCAGGCCCTGGCGCTGCCAACTAGTCCAGAGTCATTCCTCAGGCATTCAGCAGAGATTTGGCTTCTGTAGCCCTTTTCGTCTTTATATTAACTTTCTAATTTATACTTTCCATTGTGAGATATATTATACGTATAGAATAATGTATATAACATGTCCACATTAAAAGTAATTTATTTATGACAAATAAATTAAGTCCTCACCACCGGCCTAAAAACCACATTGCCAGAGTCTCCTAAGACCCATGTGCACCCTGACCTGTGAACGCCCCTACCCCCGCCCGCCCAAGTTCACCAGCAGGCTGAATGTCGAGCTATTGAAGCCAGCCCACCAAAGACTAGCAACACACTCGTAGCAGGAACGTGTCAGGTTTCTTAGGCTTGTAGCTGCAGGGGAGCACGCAGACCAGGGAAATCTCGGGGCTGCCTCGGTGAAGAGTTGGAGAAAGCCCCTTCAGGGTCGGGGCCAGTGCTGGATGATTCCAGGAAGGACTAGGGAAGCGAGCCCAGTTCGACAGTGGATGCCGTCCAGAGACTGGGCACGTGATGGTTTTCCCCAAGGAAGTGCAGGATGAAAGCAGGGATGCAGTTGTTACAGTGAGAGAGAGAGACGCTCATCGGAAAGGCGGTGCGGAAGAAGGGAGCCGTGTCATCTGCAGGGGCACACAGTGGCCTGGGCTGTGTCTTATTCTGAGCGCACTTTGTGGTTTTTGAACACTTTATCTGTCAGCAACAGATTCTCATTACTCATTGTTAATCACATCTTTGCTTTTCTTTATACCATGTACACATAATACATATGTTATATATTTATGTATGACTAAATGGTATGCGGTTTATCACCACCACCATCAGAACAACCACCATCACCACCAACCACCACCATCACCACCACCCATCGCCACCACTATCACCAACCACCACCAACATCCACCACCACCACTGTCACCAACCACCACCACCACCACCACCACCACCATCACCATCCATCACCACCACCCATCACCACCACCACCACCATCACCACCATCCATCACCACCACTGTCACCACCACTGTCACCACCACCATCCATCACCACCACCACAAGAACAACCACCATCACCATCTTTATGGATGCTCTCTCCTGCCTACACAGGCAGCCTGAGCGGGAGGTCACATCTGTTCAGGGTGTTTCATGTGTGTGGGTGTGTATCTGCGCATGTGACAGGTGGCTGCTGCGGGAGGGGATGAGGGAAGGCTATTTAAAGTTTGAGGCCGAGCAGCCCTGTGAAACCAAGAAGTTGAATGCAAATATCTGGGCCCTCCTACTGTGACTGTCCCCTCACCCCTCAGTCTCTTTGAAGGCTGAGGGGCTGGGCTGCTGAACAAGCATGGGGACCAAGAGTCAGACCAGGACTGGGATGGGCAGGGGCTCTCAAGTGAGGCTCTGATCCACCTTCTTCTGACTCCCAACAGTTCATTGTGTGGCTTCAAACTACACTCTGCCTCTGTGAGCCTCAGTTTTCTGATCTATAAAATGGGAATAATCATGACCGGCCTCAATGGGCTGTGGTGAGGATTAAACTTAAGTGGCATCCTAGTGACTAGCATGTAGCTGGAGTTCAACAAACGTGAGTCCCCTGTTCCCATCTGGGGAAGGGCTGGAGCCACAGGTTGGCAGGTAGCCACACCCTCTCCTGACGACCGATACTGCACAGGGAGGCTTCTGGGAAGGCTCGCAGCCCATGTGTCCTTCCACCCAGGCTTCTCCTGAAGGTTCTCTGACAAACCCCTGCCTCCAGCTTCAAGGGGGGCCCCCCAGAGTGGGGCATGGGCAGCGAAGGTGTGGGGGAGGCCAAGAGGGCAGGAGAGGGGAGGACTCCTGAAGGGAAAGAGAGAAAAAGGAAAGAAAATGTGGGAAAAAGACAGGGAAAGGAGAATGAAAGGAAGGAAGGAGGAGAGGAGGGGGAAAAACACTGGGAAAGGAATAAATGAGGGAGAGGGAAGGACTGGAGGGAGGGAGAGCTGCAGGGAAGGAGGAGGGAAGAAAAGGAGCAAGAGGCACTTGGTGGCGAGGACCGCAGGCCAGCCCTGCCCTGCTCTATCTAGCCACCAACATAGGCATGGGCAGTGGAGGGGAGGCTGCGTGGGGTGGGGGCTGGGCAGGCTGTCCTTGCCAGCTCTTAACAACCTCCCTCCTCCCTCCACTTGCTGCCATGGTAGGATCCCACCAACCTGCCACTCTGTCCCCTGGGAACAATGGGGAGCTTTCGGGAGCTGTGTCACCAGCTGCCTTTCCAAAAGGAGGTGACAGCAATGTCTCCCTGCCCTGGGCCTCAGGGCCAACTGCCAGCCCAGTGAAAGCAGTGGGAAAGGGTCCAGCAGCTGGTGAGATGGCCTGCCCTTTCAGTGCCCCTCTTGCTCCCTCTGCATCTTCCAGGCCACTCACCCCAGGGGTTCCCTTATATTTGGCTGCTATTTGCTTCTCAAGGTAGGGAGCAGGCAGGGGACAGGCCAATGCAGAGAGCGTTTCAGCCTCAACTTTGTCATTGTGGCAGAGATGGCCAGCTGTCCCTCATTATCTCCCCTACTTCCTGGGGTGGGCTTGCAGCTGTCCTGAGTAAAGACTACATTTCCCAGCCTACTTTGCAGTTAGGTATGGCCATGTAATTAAGTTCTGGCCAATGCAATACACTGTAACACCTGGGCCATGTCCTTTTTAGGGAAGGGCATGTTCTTTTTTAACCCTTCCACTTCTCTGCTTCGGAATGCAGACATGATGGCTACAGCTGGGCAGCCATCTGGGCTTATGAGGTGGAAGTCACATGTTGAGGGTGGCAGAGCAAATTGGGAGGAGTCCAGGTCCCTGATGGTCATGGAGCTGCTCTACCAGCCCAAGATGCTTACCTTTCTTTATTGGAGGGAGAAATAAACTTGTTGAAGCCACTGACTTGAGGGCTTTCTGTCACTTGCAGGGGTATATCATCCCAACTGGTAGATATCTAACTCATAGTATGACCTTGAGCAGGTCACTTAGCCTCTGGGCTGCTGTTGATCCATTTGAAAAAAATGAAAGTCTTGGGCTTGTAGAGCATCTCCAAGGACCCTTCCTGTTCTGACGTTTGAAGGTCAGAACCCAGAGCAGGTGTTGCTTTGGGCTGGCCTCCATATTCACCCCTCTGAGCCTGTGTTTTCTCTTCTGGAAAATGGAGATGTTGATACCAGCCTTTCAGGACAGCTGAGAAGCAGATGGGTTAGATCGCTGAGGTTAAAGGCCCTGCGTAGTGAACTGACTTTACAGCCTAGCAAGAGACTCTGAAAGAGAAAAGTTGCCAAGCACTGAGGGTCCATCGCAACTGAGAAACATTCAACAGGGCCCATTAAGGCCCTACCAAATTGAGGCCCTGCCCGCCTCTCCTGTCTCCTCTTCTGTGGCCCCCTCTCTTATTGCCTAGACTGTAGCCACACTGGCTTCCTTCCTGGGGTGCCAAGCTTGTGCCTGCCTCAGGACCTTTGCACTTGTTGTCACTTATTCCTGGAACTCTCTTCCCTCCAGACTATTATTCAGGCCTCTGCTCATTGTCACCTTCTCAGAAAGGCTCACTCAACTTTCCCATCTAATGTTGCCACCCTCCATTTGTTGTTACAATAAAGTTGCATGTTCTTTATAGAAGCACTTGCTGACAGCTAACATTTTGTTATTTTTGGTTCTTTATTTTAAACTTCTCCAAAAAATGTAAACTCCATGAGAGCAGTCACCTACCGTGTTACCTGCCAGATCGCCAGGACTTGGAATAGCTCCTGGCACATAGTCAGAGCTGAATAAAAGCTTGAAGAATAGATACAGGTGAGGGTAGGAGGGCAAGAATTGACAAGGAATTGACACTAATTGAGCACCCACTATGCGCCAGGCGCCATGCTGGCTGCATTTTATGAGTCTTCTCATTCACTTGTTTTAACCCTCTCCAGAAGGAGATGTTATTCTCATTTTTCAATGATCTTGGAGGTTCCAAGATCATTGGTGCCTGGATCTCCGATCCCAGAGCTGCAAACAGTGGGACTGGGCTTTCAGCCCAGATGCCCTGGATCAAGCCCAGTGGGTGTTCATGATCCTGGCCAGACCTGGCCACGCACTTGTGGCCATCCTCGGATGTCCCTAAATCTTCCTGTCCAGCCTATCCTCTCCCCCCACTTGCTAAGCAACTCCCTATCTCTTCCCAGGCAGCTGCTTCACTGGCTTTGATCTTCAGCAACATTCCCATTATCTTCAGAGCGGACTCTGCTCAAAGGCTGCGGAATCACACAGGCACTGGGAGGTGTGAACAGATATGCTCCTTCCCACTTTGAAAAGTGAGGACTGTTTGTTTCAGGAGGGAAAAGAGGATGCTGTCATTTCCAATGTATCTGCCAGACCCACTTCTGGATCTCCTGCCTGCTCACCTCACACGATCTTCATGCCAACCCTGGCAGGGAGGCAGCTGTGTGGCCTTGGGCTAGTCTCCATGTTCACCCCTCTGAGCCTTTATTTTCTCATCTGGAAAGTGGAGATGTCAATACCAGCCTTGCAGGATGGCTGAGAACTAGATGGGATAAAGGTGAGGCAAGGGATTTGGTTTTAAGATTTAAATTAAGGACATTTCCTATAGCTAAATAGAAAATACCTTGACCCCCGTCCTGTGGATGATCCCCATATGTCTGACAACAGCATCCTGGTGTCAACATATCGATGATTTATGACTTTGAAGATCCCCCTCTATCCAGAGTCCTCTTCCCTCCTGGACATGTGACCTTAAACAAATCCCTTTACCTGGCTGAGCCTCAGTTTCCTTGTATGTAAACTGAAGGGGTTGGACAAGTGTCTCTTCCAGTTCTGAAATTCTAAGTCTTCTTTATGAAGGAACAGCTGTGCTCAGTCTCTAGGCCAGGTCTCTGGGTGATGCATCCAAGCCTGGAAGTGCCTGCAGTGGTGGGAGAGGATGGGGGGGATATGACAGTTCTCCAGGGAATTTGGAAGGCAGGGGAAAGAGCTGTGCAGGCAACATCACGTCATTGGCAAAAGTGCCAGGGAAATGTCAGAACAAAATGTGCTGGCTGAGATCTGGAAGTGAAAAATCCATTCCTGGCTGCCCCCAAAGTAAATCCCTCCACTTCCTGACATCCATCTCAGGCAGAGGAATTAGTCACTGCTCAGTTCTTTTCAGCACCACGGACAGCACCCTAGATTCACCTTTCAGGTTCCCACCCAGGCGTGGGTGCACCAGGCACAGTGCATGGCACCATGGCCGAGGAAAGGCACAGCCTTGCTCCCCTCATCCCCGGAAACTTACCATCTGGTTCAGGGAGAAGACTGATATGCAAGGAAAACTCAGCACACAGTGCCGGGTGTTCATTCATGCAGCAGGAGGGCCCTCCCAGACAATGTTGGACTTGACTTCCATTCACACATTTGGCTGTTATTGAGCAGCTGCTGTGTGCCTGGTTCTGCACCAGACACCAGGGAGGAAGAATATAGGTGAATGAAGACCAGGCCAGCCCTTGAAAAGCTTAGGGAGACTGGAAACCAGTAATTGCAACACATATAAAGCAAAATAGTTTGCACTAACTGGGTGCTTATGACATGCCAGGGATGACACCAGGATCTTGACACATGATGATGTGAATAAGCTAGCTACTGTTTTTAGTCCCATTTTACAGATGGTCAGGAGACTTGCCCAAGGTTACTCGAGGGTGAAGAGGCAGAGCTGAGGATTGCACCTTGGGGGCCAGGTTCCAGAATCCCATCACGGACTATGAGGTAGTGGAGGCAGAAGCACTTGGATCAGCCTAGAAGAGGATAATGGAGAATTCCTGGAGGTTGGGACACCTGGGCTGAATTTTCTCAGGTGAGGAAGTGGAGACCGGGCAGAGGGAATAACTCGTGTGAAGCCAGAGAAATGTAGCATCCCGTATGGGTTCCTTGTGGCTGCAGCAAAGGGTGTGGGGCAGGGTGGTGGCAGAATCGTCCCCAAGGATGGCACCTTGGGAAATGTTGCACTGCGTGTGGGAGTTTGGGCTTTATTCTGAAGCACTGCAGAGACACAAAAAGGTTTCAAGCATCTAAGGGAGATTAATAGATTTGCATTTGAAAAATGGCTGACAGTGCATTGGGGACGGGCTAGACATGACCATCCACTGATGGTGGGATGTCCAGCCAGGGGGGCTGCTGCAGAAAGCCAGGTGAGGGAGAGCAAGGGGGTGCTGGGTAAGGCAATGGAGCATATGGTATGACCACAAGAGCCCTTGAGGAAGGCATGACCTTGGGTTAAGACCACGGGCTGTGGCCGCCCATCTCCTGGGTTCTTGGCCAAGCCGCGCCGAGACTGCCTGCTTTAAAGCTCACACACGTGACTCACAGACCCCTCTCCCTCAGGAGCCAGTCACTCTTACTTTACAGACAGTTCTGACAGAGCGGACAGCAGGACTCCCAAACCCACAGCAGAGTAGAACGTCTCACAGGGTGGGGGGACTGTGAGGTGGCAGATACCCTGACAGCAGTGAGAAAGGACAGCTGACATGGGGAGACCAAAGCCTTTTTGTAAAGCACAATAAAGTGGCATCGTGTGGAAGTTTCAAAAAAATCAATACAACTTACGTGAATGGATACTCCATTTAATAAAGTCTAGAAATAGGTCACTTTTCAAAAATATTTTCATTCCAAGGCTAAAATAAACATTGAGAGTTTGGGTAATCAAAAGAGCAAGCTCTCAGCTACATAGACTGGCAAATTGCCCCTTGGATCCAGGGGACTTTTTTGTGCCCTGCATTTTCAGAACCTTCCAGAACCCTGTCATATCCGCCAGCCTGCCGGACCCTCACTCCCGCCCCATGAGGAAAACAGTCGAAGGGTCCTCTGCCACAGATGCTGTCTTTCACAGCCCACCCCATGGCCTTTTACCCTCCAGACCAGGCTTGACCCAGGTCTCCTGACTGGCAGCCCAGAGCTCTCTTGTCCTCCCTGTTTGCCTCCGCTTTCTCCCCTCCCCTTCCCGGGCAGGTCACACCCACTCGCAGGTGCTCCACACCTGCTGCTGCTGATCCTGCTGCTGATGGGCTGGTGGCTAAGCCAGCAGCTCTCTCCTCCAGGGATCTATGTGTGGTGACCTCACAGAGGTCACTTGCATACCCACCAGCCAATCAACACCCAGTCCTCCAGCCTTCTCTCTCTCTCTCTCTCTCTCTCTCTCTCTCTCTCTCTCTTCTCTCTCTCCCCCACCCCTCTCTCTCTGGGCCAGCCCTTTCCCTGGGACTGAGCCCCTGACACCTCTGCGGCCAGGTCTGCCCTGCTGGAGTTTGCATGCGTTCTCTCACTGAATGCATGCAACAACTGGTTAAAAAAAACCAGTAAGGGAACTGTTTTTTTTTCCATTCCTTAGGCTAAGAAACTTCTGAAGTTGAAGGACTTGGCCAAGGTCATAGAGATGATAAACGGTAGAGAAGGAATTGGAACCCTAGAGTGACTGACTCCAAATTCTGGCCACTTAACGGCTCTAGTGTCTTCCAAGACGCATGACTTGCTAGGGCTTGGAGTGGGGGGTCCCACAGGACTTTACCTGGGAAAGCAGCTTCTCCAAGCCTCTTTCCCCGCTGCCCACACATCCTTGCTGGCTGAGAGGAGTCCCTGTTGTATCTGCTCCATCAGAGGACGGGACCGACAAAGGATTTTCCAGCCAGGGAGGGGGTGTGGCCAGGTCCTTAGGTCTGGGCAGCCTCCTGCAGGGCCCTCTCATTAGCCCTGAGCTGGGAGCCCAAAGCTGGGTGCAGCCGGGGCCTTGTGGTCAGGGTGCTACGTGGCCTGGACGTTGTATGATTAATGAGCTGTGAAGGCTCTCCCTGACCTGCTCTCCGCAAGGCCAGCTTTCCAGGGGCTGGAGATGGCAGATGCTGGCTGGACACCAACAAGGGAAGACACAAGCCCAGCCTCTCAATGCTCCCCCAGGGCTGGCGCGAGGTGAAGCACCCTAGCTGGGGCCCAGGCATGCCCACTGCAGTCTGATGCAGTCACTCCCAGGTAGAGGGACAGGAGACCACCGACACCCTGGGCATGAGTCTTTCCCTCACTGAACCATCAGACAGCTGAGATCATCAGTTCAAGGACTCTGCAATCAGGGAAGCCTTCCTGGGGAGAAGGGGTAGCAGTTGAGCTGGACTTCTTATGCTGGCTGACTGAATGGGCAGGGTGTGGAGGGGAGAGTATGCCCGGTGAAGAGAGTAACAAATGCCAAGAGACCAAGGGGGACCGAGTTTACCTTGTAGGTGGAGAAGAGGTTGGGCAGGCAGATGACTCAGAGAGTGTGTGAGTGGGGAACAGTAGAACCCAGGTTTCTTTGTTCCTAGCCCAAGGTTTATCTCAGTGTGAGCCCCAACCTGCATTTCTAGCCTCTTGTCTGTGTGGGTGTCAATGGACTAGGGCCTGGGCTGGGGGCACCTCTGCCCTGTCAGCTGGGCAGGGCCTGGGATGAACACCAGCAGCCTCCCCCTGCCTACGACCCCAGTCCAGAAACCCTGAGCAATGGCCAGGCCCAGCCCCTCCAGGTCCTTAGCTCCCAAGTCCTCATATTCCGCAGTTGGTCCTTTAGCTCCATCTGGTGGTACATCTAAAAAATAACAGCAGGTGGCCATGAAGAAGAGACTTGGGGGGCGGGGGGAGGGGAAGGAAAGTGAGAGAAGGGGAGAGAGGGGAAGAAGAAATAACTGTTTTATGGCCTATGTGGATCACCATGCACTTGGGTAAGAGACAGATGAGTCTCAATCCTGCCCCTGAGCAGCTGTGCACAGCCCTCCCTGGACCTCCGTTTGTTTATCTGTAAAATGGGCATAAATAGCCTCACCCTTACAGTGTTACCTTTGGTGAGCTTTGTGTGAAGGACTCTAGGGGTCGGCCCTTCAAAGGGTTCCAGAAAAGGCCTGTAACAGTGGTGGTTACATGGTCGGAAAAGCCAGCGAGCTGTACCCCTAACGCTTGTGTGCTCCGTATAAGCTATAGTTCAGTAAAAAAGTCAACAACGATAACGTCGGTCTTACAGAGCTTTGTGAGGATGAAGTGAAGTCATGTAAAAAGGACCTAACTCAGAGCCTGTCACACAGTAAGGATGCAGTGAGGGGGACCAAGACAGCTGCTGTCTCTGAGCATTTTCAAGTACAGCCACCCATTCATCTCTATAACCACCCTGTAAGTGGACTTACATCTGATAGCCGAGGGATGGTGGCTTGGTGAAAAGGTGCTCCTGGTTGTGCAGTCCCATATCCTAGACTACCCCTGGCCTTGCCCTCATGCCAGCATGGGCTGAGCAGGGAATGGCCATCAGAGCTGTCTGGGCTGGCCCAGGGGCCACTGTGCCCAGCAAAGCTCCAGGTCAAGGTATCGGTAACAGGTTGCCAGGAGACCTGGATCTTTTGGGTTACAAAGCACCAGAGGGGCCCCTTTCAAGCAGAGCAGGTGAGAAGGAGCCAAGCAGCCCACTGAAGGGAAGGCACGGGAGGGCAGCGTGGCAGTGTGGGGCAGGGGAGGAAGCCAGGGCAGAGCTGGGCCTCAGTCCAGGGGACTGGGGGTGAGTCATCAGTTTCTTCATCTGTAAGATGGGGGTGAGGACACGTGCCCTCTCACTGCTTGGGGTTGCCATGGGCGTGAAGACACTTGATCCTCCTGCTGACCTTGCAGGGTGGGTAGAAGTCTGTCCATTTTACAGATGAAGAAACTGAGGCTTAGATGCTGCAGATGCTCCCCAGCTTGTCCCCAGCTCCCGAGTCGGAACTCAGGCCCAGGCTGATCTGCAGGGTAAACACAGCCTGGGGAAGAAAGAAAAAGCAGTGAAGTTCTGGGAGGGAGAGAGGGAGGGGTCCTGGGGCCAAACCAGAAACCTTGGGCCACAGAAAAATGGGACAATGTGTTTGGCCAAAGGGTCGTGCAGGAGGTCACCTGGGAACATGGGACAGCCTCCTGGTTAGTTCAGATCACAGCACACAGCCTTGGCCGCCACAGCTTCATCTGACCCTGTGGCCCCTCCTTCCAGCCCCGGTGACACCAGGGCCCTTGGAGAAAAATGGGCTTCCCAGTCCCAGGTCACCTCTTGGATGGCCTCCACCTGCAGCCTGGTGTGGCCCTGTCCCATCATCTAGTGGCCACTATAAGGACTGCCGGGATGAGGCAGCAGTCTTTGCCCTGCCTTCCCCTCCGTCACGGCTGTGCCAGCCTCTGCTTGAAGCCCTTGGCCTTGGTGGGCAGCAGCTCTGAGCGCCCTACGCGGTGCCTTTCATTAAGCCCCCGGGCTGCAAAGTGAATGGCCAGGCAGGGTCAGGCATCTGAGACAATGAGGTCAGGTCGTCTGAAAACAAAACACCCCAACATGGCTTCCTTTGAGCAACATGGAGCCCGTGGCACTTGGCAGGATCTTATTCCACAAACCCAGATGGGCAAGAAATCACCCATTTCAAGTTACTTTCTATGTTGTCTTCTGAGTTTCTCTTCCTCCTGGGTTTGCCCATGACTGAAAGCTGGGATCACACAGAATAGAGGGGGTTGTGTAGCCCCGAAGATGGGAAAGGGTCTCTGGGGTCATCGCAGGCCTGAGTGAGCCTGTCCCTGGAGGCAGGGGGTCCCACATGCCGGGGCCTGCCAGGGCTCAGAGTTCTGCCCAGGTGACAGCCCCAGCGTGGGCCCAGCCTGTCTGGATATGCCATGGGGCCATTTCCCTGGAGGTCCTGGCATCTCTTGGGGCCCAGGGTGCAGGGACTGGCTTCCAGCTACTCTGGTCCTGCAAGTTTCTCTTTTCTTCATTGCTTCTGCACTGCCCATCTGTGCCAGCCAGCGTGGCTGTGTTGACACACCAACGTGGAACTGAGGGCACGAGACAGCCGTTTAACTGTGAGCATGGCTCCCGTGGGTCAGAACTTCGGACAGGGCACAGGGGAGCTAGTTTGCCTGTGCTCAACAACACCTGGGGACTCAAGGCAAAATGGGAATAACTATAGTGCATAGAGCCATAGCCTGTTGTAGGGCAAGTTCTAAATCAGTAAGGCAAAAGTTGAGCACAGACAAAACTACCCTTGAAACCTTCCTCATTTCCCCCCAACATGTACACATGTGGTTCCGTGTGTACACAGAGGGGGTGTGGACGAGAGTGGGATTTTACCTGTCAGGTTTGCGGATTGGCTCCACCTTCTTCTGTTTCCATATTAATCCTCTATAATTTTAATAAGTGTTGGTAGATTTGTGTGCTCTTGTGAACATTACACTAGATAATGCACACAAAGCTGCCCAGTTCCTGCCCATAATCGGTGCTCAATAAATGCAGGCTGCATTTGTGTCTTATCTTGCTTCATCAGACCCACATACAAGGCTCGTTTTCAGCCAGGACAGACGTCCTGGTTGTTAAGACATCAAAACCTGTCTGCATTGGTTGGTAAGAGTGCTGTCCCAAATGCCCCCGAGGGCATGTCACTGCCCCGGTTGGCTTGGCTTCTTACCTGGGACCCCCAAATCTCCTCATGATCCAGCACCCTGTGGGGTGATGCAGGTCCAGCAGGACTCTGGTCAGGCACCAGGATGCAGTCTGTTCCCCTTGGTTTGTACCATGAACTCCCAGGGGATTACTCCGCCCGCATACCCACAACTCCATACAGAGCTGTGAGAAGGGGCTGGCACCTGCTTCCCACACTTCTCTGTTGGTCTGTCCTGCTACAGCCCCCAGACCTCTTGCTTGGCCTGGACGCTTGGTGCCAGGGTTCCAGAGGGGATTGTGTCCTCCTGGGGGTGGGCTCACCTGGGAGGTGGGCGTGAGGATGAGCTCATGCCAGGCGGTAGCAAAGGGTCACACACATCCAGGACCCCTCAGGGGCAGCTGTCTTTGACATCCCTGGACCCATCTCCTCTCAGGCCTGTCCTGCAGCTACATGGAGACCCAGGCCCAGTGCCCCTTGACTGGGACCAAGGCCCTCTCTCCAGCACTTTCTCTGCTAACCCCTGAAATGCCTGCTAGTGCAAGAATGAACACATTTACCCAGCAGGTCAAGCAGCTAGCCCAAAGCAGTTGACACAAGTGTGAAATTTCTTTGAAGTCTTGGGTTTTTTCTCAAAATTACATACAGATTCTGCATTCTGCTCCGTGATGTTTCCATTTTTGTTTAAATCTAAAAATAGTGCTTTAAATTACTCACTTTGAAGAAAATTGACTCTCCAGGAAGATAACAGGCTCTCCTGCGGCTTCGCAGGCTGCCCAGCTCGCCACCATGGACCTCTGGGCATTCGGGATGGGAATCCGAAAAGTGTTGCCGCTCTCTTCAGATAGACTAGATCCCTGATCTTTCACCTCTGACCTGTGCCCTGACACCCTTCTTGAGCCACCTCTAATTTCAGACCCTCTGAACTACAGTTAATCCTGACCTGTGTCCTGGGGCCATCAGGAGAGATGGACCCTTTCTGTGCAGGCAGAACGGAGGCTTGGCAGTTCCCAGGACCGTCATTCCACCTGCCTGGGAGGGAAAGCAGCACTGCCAAGCACGATGGATGCCAAAGACAGAGCAGGACCCTGATGACACCATTGGCTCCCCTGGGCCCAGCAGCACTATGGCTATCCCGGGGTGTCACCCACTAGCTCCTCTAGTTTTGCTTAGGTTAGTAAGAGCTGAGCTTTGTCATTTGCAAAGTCCTTAATCAACCCTCCCTAGAGAGGAGAACACTCCTTTGCAGGGGGACCTGCAAATACTTGGAGGCCATCACAGTGAGGAGGGCATATGGCCAGGAACAAGACTGAGATGTAAGAGATGGACTGAGGTAGGAGAAGGACAAGAGAAGGAAGTACTTCCTGAAGCAGACACTTCCAGAGACAACAGGGTCTGCTTTATCAGACAGTGAGCTCCCTGTCCTTGGAGGTATGTAAGTGTAAGCTGATAATCTCCTGGTAGGAAAAAGGTAGAGGGATTGAGGCACTAGATAGGAGAGGTGAACTGTTTATCTCATAAAGTTGCCGCCCTTTCTGAGCCTCTGATTCCACAATACTCTCTAAACCCTGTCCAAGGGTGCGACTTCCCCACTCCGGTGACCAGACCTGCCTAAGGCCACTACTCCTCTCTCAGCTGGAGGCACTGCGGGAGCGGCAGGTGGGTGCCTGGGCCCCCTGAGACCTGTTCTCAGCAGGGCTGTGGTAATTGGCAATCCACAGGGCAGGATTCCAGCGAACAGCAAAACCCCAAGACCCAACGTAACCTTTGCCTGAATCTCTCCATTACCGCTGCGGCTGATGTTCTTTGCATGCAGACACCGCTGGGGCGGGGGGGTGGGGGGGTGGGGGGGTGGGGGCAGTACATTGAATTGTGGCCATGCTGAGTTCAGCACAAAGAACTTCTCGCCCCCTTTCTAGTAGGGTAACTGCTTCTGAAACCAGAGCCACAATGTGGAGGCCACAGGCTGGAGTGGGAAAGTGCAGGCCCAAATAAAATGTCCTTGTGGAGTCTGACTTCCCCACCTCTAGCCCCCCAATCCTGGCTGAATTCACCAAGAAAATTTACAGTTGTGTGGGGGGTGGGGCTAGAAATGAGGATTGCAGGAACATCTAGGAAAACAGTCAGGTGCACCCTATATATTTTCAGGAATTTCTTCCATAGATGGAAGTCCCTGATAGCCACATGCAGCCTGACCCCAAGCAGCTGGCACGTTGGTACAGCCAAGGGGCTCTTTCCTGACCTGTGGTGACAGAACCCAGAAGGAGGACAGGCCACACTGCGCTGGCCTCCCTGACACAGTGACCTCATCATATAGCTCAAAGACAAAGGGTCCAGTCAGAGTGCCCAGATTGGTGACTGCCTGACAGCTGGACAGTGGCTTCATAACCCAGTGCACGGCCTAACCCAAGAGACAGTCCCATCCGCCACTCCATGTTTGTGGTGGTATTACCTCAGTCCTCCAGCAGAGGGCAGTAAAGTGCTATGAGGAAGAGGCGCCTTTTTCTGATTTGCACAGAAACTACTCTGCTCCCTAAGCAGCAGGGATCTTGGAAATGACAATCAGCTCTCCAGGCTCGACAAGTATGATTCTTTTTATTTATGTAACTTCTGCTGTTTCACCTCCATGCTTCCAAATAACCTGTATGTAGAACTAGTTCTCGATTTCTTCATTTTAGACATCATCTTTGACTTACTCTGAACCCCAAGCTCCCCTCCCCCAGGTGCACAGGCACACACTTTCCCTCCTCCCCTCACTGCTTTTGGTTAAATCAATACTCCGTATGTTTTCTGACTTTCCTTGTCTACAATATTTCTGCCATCTCTGGACCGATGCAACCTCGTCATCGTGATTTCCTACCCGATGTTGCTTCTGACCAAGATATGAAGGCGAAAGAGCAACCCTGGACTTGGGCCCATGGAAACCACTAGTCTTAGCAAGCACTCCGTCATCTGGAAGCAGGCGGCCTACCTGGAAAGTGGAATGGCCTTTGGAAGACTCGGTTAAATGCTCCTTAATGTACAGCACACTGAAATCGAAATTCTGTCACAAGGTGTAGAATACACTTCCATTCAGCAACCCCTACAAGGCATTATTCCACTCATTTCCACAATAACAGGGCCAGAAAACGCGGAGTGGGTGTGCCTTCTCTCGCTATTACAGCCATTAGCCACCTACAGAAGGTTTGCATCTTGTCCCCACAACCTTGAACTCTGCTAATTAGGAAGTCTTTGCTCCCCAGAAAGAAACACTCTCACCCCGGAAGAGCAATGGGCCCGCTCAGCGTAGCTGATAAGACTGAGGACTCTAGTTAAGACTCGGGACTCTGGGCTCCTCCTGACATGAGCCAACAGTCATTAGAGGAGGTTCTTCTACTGCCTGGTGTGACTGATCCTGAATACCAAATCGGACTGCCACTCTACCATGGACGGACCATGTCTAAAACCCAGAGGACTTTCTGGGGCGCCTCTTAATTCTTGCATTCCAGTGATAAAAGTTAATGTGAAGCTACAGCAATCAAAAAAGCCTGGGCCACTGAAAAACCAGACTCTTGGGGAACGAAGGGTTGGGTCACCGCAACCAGCCAAGGTCTGGGCTGAAGGAAAGTGCAGCATGGCACGGATAGTAGGAAGAAGTCGTGAAACTCCTCTGTGGCCCGGGGACCAGCAGGAAGCAAGGAGTGTCGCTGCAATGTGCATTTCCTTCCCGCTTGTTGTGTGTGTGTGCGGTTCACACTTGCACATATTACTGGTTTCTTTTTTCACCATCTCCGCCTTTCCCACTCACGATGATTTTATTCAAGGGCTGTCGATGATGGTTAACTTTACCACTTAGTCTTCAGGTTCCAGGAGAGACAGGTGAATCTGCGATTCAACCTGGGGAGTAATGGATACCATCCCCCACAGTGGACACTGTGGCTGCTTCCCCAGAGAGGGAAACAGTGAACTCTGGGACTGTGTGCCTCCCCCTTTGAGACGTTTCCACGCCCACTATTCCGTGTGCTGCTCTGGGATGCTGGGCTCAGCCTGAACATCTCATTTCTCACCTGCCAGCTGGCTTTCTGCCCTTTGAGGGTGACTAAAAGGAGAGCATAAGGCAGGGGTGTCCAACCTTTAGGCGACTCTGGGCCACACTGGAAGAAGAAGAGTTGTCTTGGGCCACACATTAAATACATTTTGTGTGACACGTCATCACAAAAAAATCTCGTAAGGTTTTAAGCGAATTTATGATTTTGTGTTGGGCCGCATTCACAGCCATCCTGGGCCACACGCGGCCTGCGGGCCGCAGGTTGGACACCCCTGGCATAAGGCAAGAGAAGGGGAGGAGGGACTTGGTCCTTCTTGCTTGCATCCATTCCTGTCAGTGTAACCTCAGCAATGGTTCTTGCCCTCGGCCGTGGCAGCTGGTTCCGGCAGACGTGGGCTCCTCTTTCCGGCTTCCTGCAGCAGTCTGGGACCAGAAACGTCCCTTGCAAGTGCTAGCACCTTCCTTAAGGTCAGAGTCCCAGCCGCATGAGACTCCTCTCAGATTTTGACATGCCATTAATAGCCAATCGGCACCCTTTCCCAGAAGTCTATGTGATGGCCGTGCAGAGCCCCCCACTTTGAGCTCTGGGGACACCAGCCAGGCCAGGCAGCACCCCCTTCAAAGAGGTCTCAATCTCAGCCCAGTTTTTACTACTCGATGTCCACGTATGTGCCTTGTCCCTTGAGGGTGCTCAGAGGCACAAGTTTACCCTAGCTGCAGAGGGCAAAGCCTGGCACAGAGGTTTCCCTTCAGGGTGCCTAGGCCAGGAAGCAGGTTGGCACCCTGCAGGGAAATAAAATAGAGCGATAATTATTCCATTAAGAAGTTCATGTGGAAAAAATAGGTGCTGATTCTGGAAGAAGGCATTGATAAAACTCAATTTGTATTCCTAATATAAACTCCTACTGAAATAGAAATAGAGGGACATCTTCAAAGTACAAGATGGAGACTATTAGACACTATAGTGAATGTCATAAAAACAAGTGACAAGCTGGCATCACTGACAACAACAACAAGAAGAAGATGTCTGCTATCGTGTCCACTCCTAGTCACCAACGTTTCGGATCTTCTAACCAATGCAGAGATAGAGGAAGATTAACAAAGATTCACACGTATTTAAAAGGAAGCAGCAAAATCATTTTCATGAGATATTCTTATCTATAAAAGAGTTCAAGGGGATCAACTCTGAACTGTTACCAACAGTATGTGAATTTAGGAAGATAGCTAGTCAGAGCATAAGTTTGTAAAAATCAGTAGCTTTCCAGTAGAGCAGCAAGGACAATTTAGAAAAGAGAAGTAATTGAAAAAGACGCGGACAATGAACGTCAGGTCCATAAGAAGGACACGATGAAACGCCACAGGAGACCGTAAAAGAAGGCTTGACGGCAATGCAGAAACGCGCCACCCCCTGGAGGAAAACTTGATATTGTGGGAATGCCGATGCTCCTCAGATTGTCCTATAAACGTAATGGCATTCCATCAAAACCCGATGACTTCCTTCCTGAAACCCATAACCCCGGTCTAACCAGACAAAAGCATCAGGTAAGCTACAACAGAGGGGCATTCTAGAGAAATGCCTGACTGGCACTCCTCTGCATTGAGGTCATCAAAAGGAAGGGAAGTCTGAGAAACCGTCAGGCCAAGAGCCCAAGGAGACGTGCCGACCGAATGTGATGTGGGACCCTGAGTGGAATCCTAACCAAAGAACGACGTTAGAGGTAAAAACGAAGGAAACTTGAATAAACTATGGGCTTGGGTTAGTAATAGTGTTAATATTGCTTCATGCATTGTAACCGATGAGCCACACTAATGTAAGGTTGAAAATAGGGTGAGGAGCATGTGAGAACTCTCTGTAATATCTTCACAATTTCTCTATTGATCTAAAACTTTTCAAGAAGTCAAGTCTACTTTAAAAATCCCAGCGAGATGTTTTTGAGGGAGGGGCATGGAAAGAAGGGGAGACTTTTGACTTGATTCTAAATTTTACCTGGAATAATAGCAAGATGATAACAGGGCGGAATTACCCTTTTAAGATTAATGGGAGCCTGCCGAGTTAGGGTGAAGTGACGAGGTCTCCATCCCCTCCCCTCCAAAGGTCAGCCTCCAACAGAAGGAGAAAAGAACACACCACACAAAACCCACCTTGGATGAAAGGCGGAGGCCTGGGAATCTCAGGTCACAATGAAAACAGGTGGAAGGCACTGGAGCGAGGGATGCCTTCGCAGAGAATTAAGGGTCAAGTCTGGCCCTGACCGGTGTGGCTCAGTTGGTTGAGCATCATCCCGCAGAGTGAAGGGTTGCAGATTCCATCCCTGGTCAGGGCCTTTATGAGAGACAACTGATCCATGTTTCTCTCTCACATTGATGATTCTCTCCCGCTCTTTCTCTCTCCCTTCCCCTCTCTAAATATAAATAAATAAAATATTTTTTAAAAAGAGTCAAGTCTGCATGTCCAATGGGGGCCATGGGAAAGGAGAAAGACAGTTGCCCACCCAGACCACAGAAAAGACTCAGGAACAGGAGGAACCGGGACCCTAGAAGGCTGTGGGAAGCCTGTGGCTATCAACATAGGGATGTTTTTCAAAACCTCGTACAAGATGCAGTGAGGCCCCCAGATGACCCATCTGAACCCCACCTGTAGCAGTCAAGGGGCTACCCTTCTCTGGTCCTGCAGATCACTACAGACACCTTTCCTAGAGACATGGACACAGAGTCATTGAACTTGGTTTCACTGGGTACCAGGAAGGTGAAAGAGCGCTGAGTGAGACACAGGTGACTAAGGAGAAGTCTGAGGCCTCCAGCTTCCTCCTGACTCAGGTCCAAAATCAGAGGTCTCTCTGATCTGGCATCACTTTGAAATCAGCCCAGGACTAGACCGATTAGCCCCAGCTCCCACCCCTGACCCCTCACACACACCTACTGGTAGGAGAGTGGGGATCATTCTTTGTAAAAGAAGGAAGACCTACACCACCTGGGGTGGATCGGTCAGCCTCAGCCTCCAGCGAGCCCGGTCTGCAAACCCCGCCCACAGCCTATTTAGAGCCTCACTCTCAAAAGTGCAAAGGCAGCCAAGGATCGATGGACACTTGAGGAAAACCCCAACATGAAAGAGAACACAATAAATAGGGGAGAAAGAGCTTGAAGGAGCGGGTAAAACAGAGTAGGGGAAAGATATTCTTGGAGAAAACACTGAACCCATTAAAAATAAAGGAAGCTATAAGAAATCAAGAACACAAAATCTTGTTTCTTGATGGAAATTTAAAGTAAGAGAGATGATGTTTTAAAAATGAGAGAGTTTAAACTTTGAAAAATAAGGTCAAGGGACTCTCCCAGGAAGTACAATAAACAGGCAGAAGTTGTAGTATTTCCTGGAACGGGCTACTACTCAGCACTAAAAATGGACACACTGCTGCTTCAAAGCCACAGCGTAAACGGATCTCAAAACATGCCGAGCAAAGGGTTGGAAAGCAGAACAAAGCCAAACCTCCCAAGAATACGTGACAGAGACCGTAGGTGGTCCACAGAGCCTACAGTATTTACTGCTTGGCTCTTTTCAGAAAGTTTGCTGATCCCTGCCATCGGGGAAAAAAGGTAAGCAAATGGAAAAGACGAGTCTACTATGAATTCTGGGAAAAACAAAAGCTGTAATACAAAGGAAATTTAACTACAGTGTGTCTTTGGCTCAGCAGGTCACAGCACTCCCAGGTCCCCACAGTGGAAGCACTGAGTGCGGGTGCGTCCTAACCTGGACATCCGACCGCACTGAGCCTAGGGTGGTGGTCGGTGGGCGGGGTGAGGAGTCAGGAAAGATGGAGCATAAATAAACTGAGACTCATCTACCACATCAGAGAGTCAACAGATAATGTCTAAAATGGATTAATCAAAAGCCAGCAATAGGAGCATAAAATTCAGGAAAATGGAGGTGATGCCAACTAAGAGTTAAAAAATTGCTGCCTTTGGAGAATAGACTACATTGATTAAAAGAAAGAGACAGAAAAAGTGGAGGCGCTGTCCTTTCTTACATTAAAATACACTATAAAGCGACAATGATTTAAACAGGTTGGCACTGTACAGCTAGACTAACGGTCAATGATACAATACAGGACAAAAGTAAACACACGATGACGTGGAAATTTAGCGCAGGATGCGGCCGGCCTGCAGAACAATGAGGAACGGACAAGCGGCCCTATCTCTGGTGCTGGGACAACTAGCTCCCCATCAAAGAAATGAATAAAGTTAGATCCCTACTCTGCACCCAAAACAAAATTCCAGGTGGAATTTATTCCAGGTGGAATATTTAAACAGAACGAAATTGGCAAAAAGTCTAGGGGAATTTTTTTTATAACTTTCTAAAGGAGAAGATCTTTCTAACTATGTCACAAACCCATAAAGGAAAAACAGAAGACATTTAAATTTCCATACAGCAAAGACTTCATAAATAAATTTACAAAAAAATGCCTGAATTGAGAAAATAAATTGCATTATCTATTTCAAACAGAGGGTTTTGTTGTCCTTAATTTGTAAGCTACATTTATAAATCAATACAAGGCACAGGGTCCCCAACTTAAAACAAATAAAGGACATAAGCAAGTCGCAGAACCAGCACAAAAGATTAATAAACATATGAAAATGTGCGTATCTTGCTAACAATATCGTGTAATTTAAAATTACAATGAGACGTATCACTTGCTCTTTAGATTCCTGAAGACGAAGTAGATGGACGGTGGTCAGCATGAGGGAGCAGAGAAGCAGTCACGCTCCTACAAAGCCAACGGGAACTGACATTGCACAGTCTTTCTGGAGGGCGATCAGCGGCAAGATGTTTCAAGATGTAAGGCTGGGCATGGGCTTCATCCCTGAAATTATGCTTCTGGAACTTACTCCAAGGGAATAATGAGGGAAGCACACAGAACACACGTCTAAGGACGCCTGCGTCAGCATTTGTACGATAGAAGAGTGAAGTAACCTAAATACCCACGTGCTTTCGTGCCCTTCCTTGGACTCCCCGGGGACCCTGTGAGTGTCACTTGGGAAGTGGCTCCAGCGTGCGTGGTAGTTCCTCAATAAATGCTCTAGGAATCAGGGGGATGAACGAGCAAGTTTGATGAAAGAGAGGGAAAGAGGGAGAACAATCTCAGGGGTCCTTTGAAATTGCTTAGTGATTCCCGTGTTCCTTACCTTCACGTGCATTCTGAAGCAAGGAGGGAACTACTGTGCATTTTTATTTCGCCAAGTCAGGTCACTGGGGAAACCGCCAGAAAACTACCGTCATCTTTCACATAAGCCTTTACCATCAGTGCATAAAAGAAAGAGTGTTGAAACACCAAAGTAGTAGAAAACACGTCATCTTAGAACAAGAGACAGTCCTGTAAGTTGAATTGATTTAACTTTATGAAAACAGTCTACATGGCTTTATGGTTTTCATTTTCTCCAGGACCAGGGAAAAGCTCTCCATCAGAGGTGGCGCCGTGGATGGGTGTGTGGAAACCCGTCCCTGCTTTTACAGACTGTGAGACTGAGGTGCTGAGCTATGTGGGACCCGATTGTGGTTTCCCAGCAGCCAAATAGCAGGGAGAGGCCCAGAACCTGCACCTCTTCACTCCCAGCCCAGAGCTACCGTCACCACAGTGCCCACGACGTGGCAAATGGCTGCACTACCCCTAGGATCAAGGGTATTCACCCGTGGTAGAGACTTCGGAGCTCAGGAGACCTACTATCTGACCTGAGCATAAATTATCTCCAGAAGACATGCCCCGCCCCCTGCCCTGGCTTACATACCTCCAGTAACAAGAAGCTCACCACTTGCATCGGCAGCCCCTTTTGTTCGGGGTGAAGAGGAGGAGAAAGGGCAGTTCTTTTTTCCCCTGGAGCTGAAGTCTGTCTCTGTGTGGCTCCACCCAGCATTCCTGAATCTTCTCCCTCATCCATGTGGGGTCCCCGCAGGTTCAGGAATGTGTGGCATTCAGGAGTCTTGTCCTTGGGACTGCAAAACAGCCTCCTGGGGTCTCCATCTCCCCTTCTCCCTCCCTCCTTAGCTCAATTGGACAAGAAGAAAAGAACAACACTAGAAACACATTTCATCTGTGGCACAATGACTGAATTCCACATTCCCAACCCAGTTTCCAGGTGAAGAGACTGAGACGGTAGAAAGCGAGAGCAGTACTCACCGCTGGTTCCCACACCCTACACAGCGGAGATCCCCTGAAGTGGGGGGAGTGGCCAGGACCCGGGTTTGGAAGCTGTGCTCCACCACCAGCACTCAGGTCAATGCGTCCCGCCTTCTCTGCCTGTGATGAGGGCAGTTTGCAAGGCCAGCTCCAAAGCTGGCACTCACCTGAGCCATGGGCTTCTTTGCCTACTCCCCCGGCTATGTCTGCTGTTGAGAATTCTGGAGAAGAGCTGTGCAGCCTTCTACAAGTTATATAATTTCTTAGGTCTTAATGCTGCAAGCGGCCGAAATCACTCCGGCTGATTTTAGTCACCAGCTTCCTGAGATTCACATGCCCTGGGGGCCCCCCACATAGTACCAGGGCTGGTCTGTGTGACCAGCAGCCTGTGGCGTAAGTGATGGTATGACACTTGGAGATGAGGTTATAAAAAACTGCAGCTTATAATCCTCAAGATATGGGAGCAGCCCAAGTGTCCATCAGTAGATGAGTGGACAAAACAATTATGGGACATTTACACAATGGAGTGCTATCGGCCGTAAAAAAGAAGAAACCTTTCCCTTTTGCAATATTATGGATAGATCTCGAGAACATTATGCTCAGTGAAATAAGCCAGTCAGAGAAAGGCAAAATACCATTCGATTTCACTCCTGTGTGGATTCTAATGAACAAACTGAACTAACAAGCAAAACTGAGACCGACTCATAGATGGAGAGCAGATGACAGCTAAGGTGCGGGGGAGGGGAGGGGGTGGAGGGATGGAGCAGAAAGGAGAAAGGCCTCAGGGACGCGGACATGGACAGTAGTGAGGTGATGGCTGTGGGGAGGAGGTATAAGGGGATTAAATGGTGTTGAAAAAAGTACAATAAAAATTTACAAAACAAACAAACAAATAGAAGACTGTAGCTTGCTTCTTGTTCTCTCTCTGTCCTTCATCCTTCACTTTAGGGGAGACCAGCAGCCAGGTCACGAGCAGCCCTATTGCCCTGTTGGTAAGCCCACATCGAGGGGCTGAGGCCTCTCGCCAGCAGTCACATAAATAGGGCAACCAACTGACCCGGTGTGCCTGGGACTGACCTGGTTTTAAGGGGAAAGTCCCGTGTTCTGGGAACCCCCTTGCCTCTGGGCAAATTTAAATTGTTCCTGACCCTACATGTGAGGGAATGTGGGAGTAGATTCTCGAGCCCCAGGCAAGTCTTCTGGTGACTTGGAAGCCCCACTGGCTGTTTGCCTAACCTCATGAGAGATTCTGAGCCAGAAACATCTTGCTAAGGAGCTCCTAGAACCCCTGACTCTCAGCAACTGTGAGATAATAGACATTTACTATCTTCAGTTGCTAAGTTTTGAGGGTCATTTGTTTTGCAGCAACAGATAATAACTCATGCATTCATTTAAGCAGGCAAGGAACACATTGAAAGGGTTTCAGGTAGCTCATGGCCCTCTGAAAGGCTGAAGAACCAGGTATGGTGTGCACAGAGCCAAAGCCACAGTCACGGGCATGCTACAAAGCCAGTGCAGTGAGGGCATTGCCCGACACTGACCAACAGGTGCTGGAGCTGGCACCACCCGTCCCCCAGCTCTGCTGCATCCAGCCTCTTTCCCTTGCCCCTGAGAACTGCCTACTGCCTCCCCACTCTCCCCAGGAAGACCTGTCCATGGTCCATGCCTCTATGTGTCACTAGCTTCCAGTTCCAAGTTGGGGAAAGCATCCAATTGGCTGAGCCTCTGTCATGTACCTGTGCCTTACCTTCAGGGAGGTTCGTTGTCTTAGTCCATTCAGGCTGCTTAAAAACAAGGAAATTATTGCCCGCCGTTCTGGAGGCTGGAAGTCTGGGATCAAGGTGCTGGCAGGCTCAGTGTCTCTGGTGAGAACCCACCTCCTGGTTCACAGACGCTGTCTCCTCTCTGTGTCCTCATAGGGCAGAAGGGGCAGGGAGCTCTCTGGGGCCTCTTATAAGGGTACTGATCCCATTCACGAGGGCACCACCCTCATCACCTAATTACGTCCCCACAGCCCCACCTCCTAACACCGTCACATTGGGGATTAGGGTTCAGCAGATGAATTGTGGGGCAGGGCACAAGCCTTCAGTCTCCAGCACTGGTAAAGAGGGTGCCTGGTATTTTCAGCTTCTCTAGGGGGCATAATGGAGGGCACACCCTGCTTCTCCCCAAGGCTCAGAAGGTGAGAAGCTTCCCAGTCGCTGGAAGGGACGTCAGATGCTGGGCCACCAGAAATAAGAGACATGTCCACATCACCCTCATGTCTGATGTAGAGATAATTCAGTAAGATGCTTTGTTGACATGCCTGCCTACTCACCGGGCACTCGGTAAATGTCAGAAGCTACATGGTGCCAAGGTGACTGTGTGAAAACATCCATCAGGTCCGCTGTCTCCCCAGCTGTGAAGTTGCCGGGGGCATGGCTCAGATCCCATCCACTTCTCCCCTCGCCTCTGCCCGTGTCCCCTTCTGCACTACACTCTGGGCACACTGATCTCTCCCTGCCACCTCGTACAGCGAGCCCAGCAAGGTCCTGCTTCAGTGCCTTGGCAGCGGCTGCGTCCCCTGCCAAGAAACTCTCTACTCAATTCTTGGTGGGTCTGGCTCCTTTGAATCTGTGAAGATTCCCACTGAAATGCCACCCCTCCTGAGAGGCCTTCCTTTCCTGCATGATCTAAAGTTGCCCCTTCACCGCATCCCTACTATCCCTACCTCCACCCCAATCACCTCCTGGCTGGGCCCATGGTAGGCAGTCTGTAAGTAGCAGGGGCTTATGCAGAAAAGGAGTCTGTTCCCTGCCCTGCCTTAACAGGAGGAACTAATGGGGGATACTTCTGGAGATAGGTAGGGGACAGTGGTTCGTGCCTTCTGGGGAGCAGGCAGAAGAGAGGCAAGCTGCTTGTCATGAGAGCAAAAAATAGCAATGATGATCTGACCCAGGGCATCTGATCCTAGCTGTTGTCGGCAGCTGGGTGAGGAATCCCTTGGTCTTAAGCCAGTCCCTCCTTCCTTCCAAGAGAGGGATCCCTCAGCTGCTGAGCAAGTGGACCAGACCAGAGCAGGACAGAACCATGCCTGGCTTAACACAAGGCCCATGGAATCTGGGTCCCTTCAACAACTCTTCCAAATGTGAATTTATTGTAAACATTCCTTTCTTGCAATTAAGAAAAGGGGATATCTTTAATAAAAAGCAGAGAAAACAAGGCTGAGTCAGTAGGATTAGAAGTAGAAAGGGAAGAATGAGGAGGGAGCAACTGCCAAAGTTGTTGGGAAGGAGGGTGGAATTTGGCTCTGAGCTTCCTGGCAGTCTGTGCAAAAAGGAAAACCTGATCAGTTACGGAGCTCTTCTTATTAGCGAGGGAGAGGCTTGCCAATTCCTCAAGGGAAATGCAGATGGTTTTCAGTGTTAGTTTTTTTCCAGGCACTAAATCCTGAATGAAATCTCTCCCAATAAACACTGTCCTTGTTTCATAGCAAATGGGGAAGTGAATCTCCAGTGATGTGGGTACTTAACTTGCAGCTCATTGGACGTATGCTCTGCTTAAGTATTATTAGTAGTAGGTAAGAAAGACCACATTGACTTTTCTTTACGAGGAGCTGAGCTGCATTACCTTAGAGCATCTCAATGTCCTCAGTGGGGCCTGGAGGTGACTGGACTGTCAGCACAGATTTGCAGGGGGAGGTCATAAAGTACCTGACCTTGCATCCCAAAGATCTGGTCAGCTCCTTATGTCTGATATGTCTGAGGGAGAGATCAGGGAAATAATTTACCAACCACTAGGCTGAAAGGCTCCACATGGAAAAGGACCATGAACCAGAAATGTACGAGAGTGGAAGACATCGAGAACGGAGTCAGGCAGACCTGGGTTTGAGTCTTGTCCTTCCTCTAGCACCTCAGGCAGGTTTATTAACCTCTCTGAGCATGGTTTCCATGTCTGAAAAACAGCCACAATGAGAGCTGCCTTGTATTATTGAGAGTAGAAGGTAATGTCCCTGAAAGTGTGTATCATACACTCTATTCATTTGGTCCTCTCCTCTTCCCCTTCCTCCACTGGCCTCAGGGAATTCAGGGGGAGCTCCCACCCCAGCCCTACTGTGTTTCAGGTGTAACTGAGCCCACGTGGGGAAGCTGAGGCACAGCCTCACAAGACTGCTTGTCTGGGGTGATTACATTCAGGCCCCGGGGCCACTTTTTGCCCACACTGACCCAGATCACCTGTGCCAACCCTTGAGCTGCCTCAGGCTTCCCCTCTGAGATGGTTCCAGCAACTCTCCCAGCCTTGCTCCAGGTTCCTTCCTGTGCCTTGGTTTTGATTACCTGCCTGTGGGGCAATTTCCTAAGGGCAGAATGTAGAACTTCTGGTCCACACTTGTATCACGCAGGAGGAAGCTGGAACCTAGATGGGAAGAGTCACGTGCCACAGTTTACAGCGTGCAGAGAGCAGCGTGCAGAGGTGGGGCCCCGCCCTGGGTCCCTGAACCACGCAGTGTCTCTGCGCTGCCAAGTGGGCTATTCAAAGAGCCGACTCCCCAGCCTGCCATGCTGAGGACCCAGGCCCACCTCTCTGCTCTAGCCCGAAATATAAAAGCAGCCCTACAGGAGAAATCCCCTCCTGGCCTCACTTACCAGTTAATTTTCTTAAAAGACCTCTTTGCTTTCTGGAGGATATGACCACACTCTCTCTTTATCTGCCCAGCTTTCTAGCCTCATCTCCAGTTCCCCTGCCCCACCCACTCCCTACGCCAGTCACAGCCGACTGCCTGGCAAACTCCTGGGCACACTGACGACTCCAGGTCTTTGCTCGAGTGGTTTACAGTGCTGGAATGCCATCCTACCACTGGTGGAAATTCCAACCCCCTCTCAAGTCCAACCTCTGATATTTCCTTGGTGAGCCCTGCTCTTCAAAAGGAACAAATGGCTCCTTCCTCAGTGTCCTTCCCGCTGCCCAAGCCCTCGGCCTCCATGCAATATTTAGTGAAGCTGGGTGTGCATTAATTATTAAATTAATTTGAATGGGCTGTGCGCGATTCCATCTCCTGGCCAGGCTGAGTCCTCTTTGAAGGACCTTGTCTAACCAACCTTGGTACTCCCCCCACCCACCCACCCAATATTCTGCCTGGCATGGAGCAGATAGATGCTCAGGAAAATGTAAAGTTGTACTGAATGTCATATAATTATGGCATCTGTTACTGTTAGTTAAGCATCTACTGTGAGCAGCTCAGTATGAGGCCCTTCAAATACACTCTTCATGGCTTCTCACACAGAGCCAGCAATGTGGGTTTCCAGCGTGCCCCGCTTTGCAGGTAAGAAAACTGAGGCTCGGAGCAGGTAAATCACTGAACATCACACAGCAAGTAACCGGTGTGAGATTCCAAGAAGCTGTGTTTGTGACGGCAAAGTCAAGGGAAACCGATGATTGGTGCATAAAGTGCTTCTCCCCCCACCCCCACCCCGTCCCCCAAAGACTGCAAGAGCCGGGAGCATGTCCTAGGGCCTGATCATGGACGCCCATCTGGGGGCCAGGCTCCCAGCCGGCATAGAGGTTTACGTGGAACTCCACCCCGGTGGGAGATCTCCCCAGGGTGGTACCCTGAAGTCGCCTGTGCCCGCTCTTGCAGGGCCTCCGCGGACCTTTGGGTGGGGCCGCCGCCCCTTATCGGGCAGCCCCGCCCAGGTGCCTTTCTGGGATCAAATCCCTCCCATCAACCTCGGACTTGGGGGTATGCCCCCCGTTTTAGAGCCAGCACAGGACAGCCCTCCCTGGCAGGAGACACTTGGCAGTTCCGCCACGCGCCTTGCAGGCAACGCCAAGGGAAAGGGATTATTTCTGGAATGTGTGCCCGGCTTACGCCGTCCTGGCGCTGTCCTCCGCCCCGTCACAGCCCGTCGGCTTTCCAGGCGCCGAAGGCAGGCTTTCGGACTTTTAAGCACTTTGTCTCCAAGAAAATTCTCCGTCTCTTCCTCGCTACCTTCAGTCTCTCTGTGATGCTGGGTCCCATTTCACAGATGGAGAAACCGAGGAACCGAGCGAGTGAGCGCAGCTTAAACATCTTTCCCAAGCCAGACAGGCACCAGCCCGTCTGGTTCTCAGAATCTCAGTCAGTCCCGGTAACAAATTTCCATTTGAAGAGCACGTGCGGCTCGCGACTTGAAAACCGTAACCCCACGTAAATAGTTAACATTTTAAACGAACTCCCAAGCCCCTTACCCTCAGCTTCCAGCGGGACGCCTGTGTTTTACAACTTCAGTTTTTACCTCTAGAGTGTTGGGCACCCAAAGGGTTAAACGGGACCGCGAGCGGCCCTGCATTGGGCGGCGGAGCCTCGAAAGGGTTAAAAATATAAACGCGTTTATCCTTCTATTCGGTTCAAAATGGGCAGCGACAGGACCCGGAGAGCCGGGGAGCCCCCGCTACGGAACGACTTTTTAAAATTCTAGAACTTTTAATTCCGACCAGGGGGAAAAAAAAAAGTGTCCCAGTTCGAAAGTTCTTTTAACCTTTTCTTTTTTCATTTATTTATTTTTTTCTCGATTTTTCCTCGGGCTGGATTATAAAACTCGCCCTCTCTTTTGGAGTTCGTGGAGCTAGCTTCCCCCTCCGGGCCACGCGCCGGGCGGGGGCTCCGGGGGCTCCGGGAGTTTTCTCCGGGGCCGGGCTGGGACGCGGCTGGTGAGTCCCGTCTCCGGCCCCTGAATTGGGGGGTCCGCGTCTGCCCCAAACGCCGCTTTCTTCCGTTTTCCATGTCATTTCCTGTACTAATAAGATGGTGGTCAAAGCAGGGGAGGAGAGCAGCAGCGAGTCGCCGCCGCCGCCGCGCCGAGGCTGGCGCTGAAACTTTGCCTCGCCGGGGACCCGAGCGCCGCAGCGCGGCCGCTCCCGCCGCGGGGCCGCCCGCCGGGGCCGCGCCGCCTCCGCCGAGCCGCCCGCCGGGCCGCCTGCGCGGCCCGGGCCCCGCGGCTGCCGCAGCATTCCCGGGAAGGTGAGTCAGCCCCGGTAGCCAATGTGGCCATTGAAAATGGCTTCGGAAAGCGCTCGGCAGTTTGCCAGCAAGCGCGGGGTCCGCCGGTGCAGGGGCTGCGAGCGGCTGCTGGGGGCGCGGGCCGTCAGGGACCGGCGCGGGCCGGGCGGGGACAGGGGTGGCGCGGGTGCAGGCCTGGGGGAGGCGGTTCGCCCCGGCCCTGAGGTGGGTTAACCCTCGGCAGGTAGCTGCCGCCGCCGCCGCCGCCGCCGCCGCTGCGGGATTCGGGGGGCCGCCCCTCCGCCTCCTTCCTCCCCGCTAGCTCCTCGCTCGCTCGCCTTGTTACAATGTAGCCTTTTCTCGGCGCGGACGTCCCGCCCACTGACGGACGTGGCCGCCGACCAATGGGAGCGGCGGCCCGGGCCCAGAGTTCGGAATGAGAACCCGGCGACACGCGCGGGGCGGGGCGCCGAAGGCTTGTCGCGGCCGCTGGCCTAGTTCTAGGGGGCATTTTCCGCTGGGCGCCCGGGGCTGATGTGCGGGGCTCGGATTTTTCGGAATGCGAAGGGGCTTTTTCCATCGCGGTCCATGATTTCCTGCTACACGTGGCCGAGCCGGAGGCCGTTTCTTTAATGTGTTTTAAATCTTAGTTGCGGCGTAGACTCTTTGGGAAATCTCTCCGGAGTGTAGCCCCCAACTGCCCTGCTCGCTATCCCCAAGGTACTCTCATATGCAGGAACTGCGGGAACTTCGCGGCCAATGACCTTTCTCTGGTCAAGGCCAGCACAACCTAGGCAAGTAGCTGCAAGGAGAATACTAATGTATTGGGCACGGGGTGATGCCGGTTGAAAAGTTGCTTGTGTCTTGAACCCGGTTGCGCGATAGGGGCTTAGACCCCCAGGATGGGCTGAGACTTAGGGCAGAAAACGATTTAACCTCTCTTCCTTCTTACACGTTTGCTTCATGTGGGGAAAGGCTGTGGTGTATAATTTAGAGTGGCTGAAAGGAAACACACCCAGTTCTTTGTGCGCGGGGACAGGAGACAATAATGAGAGAATGCTCTTGATGTGTGGAAACCCTATAAACTTTGGGGGTTTTGTCTGTGCTGGGGCAAAGGAATTTTTCCACGGAGCATCCTGCCTGTGGCACTCAAGATTGCCTTTGCTCACATTTCCCTTGAGGGGAAGGAAGATACTAGGGGGAGGGGTTGCGTCCACCGGCCAGAATTAACAGGCTGTGGTCTTCCCTGGGGGGTGGGGCATGGTCTTTGCCCACACACTCTCATAGGTGGGCAAGCACAGTGCTCTGTTGGCACATGTCTGGAAATCTTCCCTTCTGGGAATACAGCCCTGGCAGTTAGTGTGTGTTTAATGGAAAGGGGCTTTTCCATTGGAACCCTTCCACGGTGGACTTGGTACTGTTATGTGACCTGTCTGAACCTTGCTTCTCCATCCCTAAGATGGGGCCAGCACAGCCTGTCTGCCAAGGCACTGGTGAGATCAAATGCAATGGCCGAGATAAAATGCCTAGCCTATGGCTGACACATGATTTAAGCAGCGTTGTCCTGTCTCCCTGGAATTAGTGCAGAATATACTATCCTGGGAATATCAGAACATCCTGACAGGCCCCACCCAGGTCCGTCCAGTCCCAAACCAACAGGACCTCCGAGGAGCAGCTGGGACAGGATCTAGTTCCCTTCCCTAGTGACACTCTCAAATATATGAGGCCCCCTTCACTTGTCCCAGGAGCCCTCGCTCAGCCATCACAACCACCACTTACATACTGTTTTGGCTTGAGTTACAGTTCCGTCCTTTAGACCCACTGGATGGAGGTGCTCATAAGTGTGTCCCCTTTCCTCACCTGTCCTGGAGTGTTGGCAAGTGTGAAAGCAGTGAAGACCACCGGACGAGGAGACAGCATTCGTACCTGCTCCTCCGCCTGCCTTCTTGGCTGTCTCAGTCATGACCAGCACACGGAGTCCAAGGCTGTCCCATGATCTTTCTCCCCGCGCCTCCTCCAGGGCTCTGATCTTGGCCGAGGCTATGGCCATTCTACTAGTTCTGAGGGCAGAAAGCTCGGTGACCCTGTTCCCCCAGTCCATTCCATCTGCAGATCTAGGGGACTTGGGCCTGGACGTAGGATCCGTCCGCTCCTTTCCATCTCGTCATCCTCAGCTTCTTTGTCAAGCCACTGCTGACTCTCCCCAGGACAATGGCCAGAGCCTCCTAACTGTCCACCTGCAGCTTCCCCTCCGTGCCAATCTCAGCAGCAGCAGGCTCCCGTGTCCTGCTTACGACACTGAAAAGTCTTCCCAGTGCCTTTAGGATCAAGAACCAAATTGTTACCGGGGCCTGAAAGTGAGAGGTCTGGCCCCCGCTCTTTCCTTGGTCTCATCTCGCACCCTCGGTTGGATCTCTGCACCCCAAGCCTTGTTCTTTTCTGCCCACTTTGATGGTCCCTCCTTCTGGAATATTGAAACAGTTGTGAGCTAATGAATGAGTTAAGGTTGGCAAAGGGCCGGAGAGGGTGGGAAAGTGGTGGTTCTTAATGCTCTCCCTTACATATTTCCAGTTCATCCAGGCACACGGCAGGATTGTGTCTAGTGCTTGGGTAGGGCCATGTGACTGGCCAGTGAGGTGTGAACTATAGCGATACATATCACTTCTGGGCCAAAGCATTTAGTTGCTAGTACGGACCCTCCAGAGTGTTCTTTTCCTGTGGTGTGCCAACTGGCAGTAGGTGGAGTGGTAGCTGCTTCAGCCAGTCTGGGTCCCTGCATCATTACATGAGTGGAGCTCCTTGATGTCCCACAATGGACATGCAACATGAGTGATAACTAAACCTTCGTTGTCTTAAACCACTGGGATTTGAGGGCTATTTGTTACCGCAGCATAACCTAACCTAGGCTGTCCTGACTTCCACATGGACTGGAGGAGTATTCCTGACAGAGACAACAACTTGACTCTTGAACAATGTGGGGGTTAAGGATGCCAATCCCTGCCCCTAGCAAAATTGAAAATCTACTTATAACTTTTGGCTCTGCAAGAACGTAACTACAGACAATCCTCCACATCTGTGGATTCCCAACTGAAGACTGGAAAAGTTGGCCTTTGAGCAATACAGGTTTGAACTGCACGGGTCCACCTATATGTGGATTTTTAACCCGTGATGTTCAGGGTTAACGGTACACACACACTTGGGAAGGCGATGAGCCTTCGCCGCCAGGGTGACCTTTGTGACAAATCTGAGTCTATCAACCCCTGTCTGAACAACCTTCATGCACTCCCACTGCTTTTAGGAGAAAGACAGAAATCCTTAAGCTATCTCCAGGCCCTGTGGGGACACACCATCCTGTACCTCTCTGTCATGTTCCACCCTAACATGGTACGTTCTTCATGCTGTCCTCTCTGTTCCAACCGCACATTCCACTCTGCTGCTTAGGCCTCCTCGTTCTTCATCTTTCAACTTCAGCATCACCTCTTCAGGGAAGCCCTCCCTGATTAGCTCAAACCCTGAATTACAGCCTCTCATGGACCCCGGGACCCTTCCTTTGTAGCACTCATCTTGGTAGCAATTTTACATTTATTGGTAGAATTATTGATTGCAGTCTCACTCTTTCATCAAATCATAAATTCCGCGAGGGCAGGCCTGGGGCGGCTTTTGTGCGCCCCCATATTTCCAGCGTCTGCACGCAACAGCTGTTCAATAAGTACCTTCTGACCAGTCCCTGAGCATTGACTGTGGGCTCACTTTGTGCTGGGGGCTAAGGACAGGATTAATGGACCCCGATTCCCTGGGGTGTGGGTAGGTGGGTCCAGCTGGAAGGAGGTGTCAGGCACGGCAGGCCAAGTGACTGGCCAGTAGAGAACAGATACTATGCTCCCCATATTTACCAGTGACCCTGCTCCAGAAGGACCATTTTTCTGAGACGTACGAGAAGAAACTCCAGGAGGGCAAGAATGTGAGATTTAACAGCCCTCTGAGGTCTCTGCTGATCTGGAGAGAATGTGATTCAGTGAAGGGATGCTGGAGGAGACCCAGCAGGAGACTCAAGGGTGATGAAGGTGAAGATGATGATGATGAAGGCAGCTGATGTTTACGGAGAGCTTATTGTGCACCAGACACGGCAATAAACACGTCATGTCCCTACGCAAAGAATAGCCCACAGGTAGGGGTTAGTATTCCCGTTTCACACACGGGGGAACGGGGGCCCCAAGGGCGGAAGTAAGGGATCCAGCGTTACACCGTGGCATGGCCAGGACTGGAGCCCTGGCAGTCTCGTGTCACCTCCTTGGGGATGCCCTTTTAGAGTGAGGGCAGAGAACTGCAGACCCACCGAGAAGCTCCGCTGGAAATGTCACATTGGGTTCTAAAGCCCTCACTGGAGAACAAGTTTCCAGGAGGTAACCCTGCCCCCAACATTGGGGTTTGAGCGAGGGGGTTCTGGTGCCAGGACTGACCTAGAATCATCCATTGCAGCTCCACGCTGGGGCGTTCTTGGAGGCCCGGAGCCCATGTTCTTAGAGTGGGGCCTGGGAGGGGCTTCCCTGCAGCTGGTCTGAGGGCCGCACCGGAAAAACAAGCCATGCAGAAAGAAAAAAAAAAAAACAATGAAGAAAAAAGAAGAATGTGCTGTTATTTTTAAAAAAAGCCCGTTTCCTATTGCAGATTTGTATCTGTGCTGGAAAGGCCTGCGTTTCCCAGCGCAGCCACACTGGTGGTGGCGTCCCTGGGCTAAGGCTGTGTAAGGCGTCCTGGGGTGTCCTTCAGTCCTTCACTCGTTCAGCAGGAAGTCAGTGCACGCATGCTTAACCTGTGCCAGGTGCTGTGCTGGGCAGAGAGGGGAGCAGTGTGGAACCCAGACCTTCCTCACAGAACTCACAGACCAGTGTGTGTAAGGGGGCAGTTAACCGGGCAGATACAGGTTATAGCAGAAGGATGCAAGGAGGATGGCCATGAACTCTAAGTCAAGGAAAGCTTCCCTGAGGAGGAAGCCTTTTAGCTGAAGGGTGAGCAGGATTTGAAAAGCAAAGAGGGGAGAGGCATTCCAACATGGGGTAGGGCTTGTACAAAGACATGGCACATGGAAGGGTTTGGAGAGGCTCTTGCAGTTCTGTTGGCTGGAAAGTGTGTGAGGGAGCAAGTGGAGGGAGGTGAGGCGGGGAAAGAGTACGAAGATGATAATATGACTAACACCCTGATCCTGACCATGCCTCAGGACCTTTGCACTGGCTGTTCTCGCTCCCTAGAACAGCGGTGCCCATTGTCTCCATGGCAGGCTTCCACCCCTCATGGGCACTTTCCTGCTTAAAATTGCAGCCTGTACCCCCTTTCCTCATTTCTCTGCTTGTTTTCCCTCTAGCACATGGCATGTATAGCACACCCTATGTTTTCCTTATTTATTTTGTCTTTGGCTTTCTCCCCTAACTATAATGTAAGCTCCTGGGGAGCTGGGATTTTTTTCAGTTTAACTCACTGCTATATGAACATAGTAGGGCAACAGATGTGCATGGAATGGGTGAATTGACAATTTAGTACATGCGAAGTGCTTTACATGTATTTTTCTCAGTTAATCTTCTCAGCAGAGTCCTGATCTTGGTGCTGTTATTTCCCCATTCTTTAGGGAATGGGAAATTGCGGCTCAGGGAGGTGGAATAACCTGTCCAAGGTGTCCCAGTTGGTAAGCAGTGGAGCTGGGATTTGAACCCAAGCCTCCTGGCTCCTGAGCCCTCCCGCCTAACCCTGATGCTTTCCCTGGCCAGGTTTTGAAAGGTCGTGACCACTATGCTGAGGAATTCACACTCTGTCTGTGGGGCTGCAGGAATCGAAGAGGGTTTTATGCAGAGAGAGTCCACACAGAGATGAGACCCAGGGCCCAGAGCTCAGCTGCAGTGCAATTTGGATGTGAGACTGGAGGCAGGGAGGCCAATTAGGAGGCTGTTGCAGTGATCAGGGTAGGAGAGGAGGAGGAAGAGGGTTGGCTGGAGACCCTCCAAAAGGGAAGGTTGGGGCCCTTCCACATTGGAGTTCAAAATGGGTGGGTTACAGCACAGCTCTGGGGCCCACAGGTTCCTTACTGTGCCTGGTTTCTGTTTCTGAGTAGCCAGGGCACCCCCAGATAAGACCTGGCAAAGTGCCTTGGGTTGGCCTCTTGGCAGGGAGAGGGGAAGTGAGAGGGAACCAGGAGGCGAGTGGGTAGGGGCAGTGCTGTGGCCTCGGGTTCAGTTCTGCCCAGCCACTTGGCAACTGGGAGGCCCAGGCAGGAGGCTGCCCCTCTCGGGGTTGCCTGTTCCCCATCTGGAAAGCGGGGGTGATAACAGTGCCAGCTTTGTGGAGGCCCCAGCGAAAGAAGTCCCAAGTTCCAATGTGTGGCATGGCGCCAACTCTGGGACTGCCTCCTCGGGTGTGAGGTTGTGACCAGAGGGGAGACATGCCCCAGGATGTGGAAGTGACCTTGTACGCCTTGCTGGATACAGCAGTGCCTGCACACGACAGAGTGAGTGTGTCCTGGAGGTCCTTCTACTCAAAGGTGACCTGACCATACCTTCGGACATTTCTACACTTGCCACAGGCCTGCATTCAAGGCCAAGCACATGTGGGCCTCAGTTGCTGTCTTTGAATGGAGACACTGTTGTCAGTCCCGCACTACATTATGTGGGAGGAAATTTTTCTTCCATGTTTTCAGGACCAAAGTTTACGAGGAACGTGTGTGGATCCCAAGGGCGCTCGACAACTGCCCCATGAGGCTGCTTCCACATCCATGTATGGACAAGGAAACTCAGATTCAGAGAGGTTAAGTGACCAGCTCTACATCACACAGCTATCCTCTAATCTTTCCAGTCACCTCCCCACATTTATAAAGGAAGCCTTAGGAATCACCTGCTTGTTACATAACAACTCCCAGTGGGTCCCTTGGGTACGTGAAAAACGGTTTGATTTATAAGCTTTTGCTTTCCACGCTGGTTTCAGGACCCTCTCCCCATCCTGGGTGTTACATGGGTCAGAACTGGTAAGCACATCTGGACAGAGAGCCTCCAATGCAAGGACAGTGGCTGAGAGGACGGAGGGAAAGAAGGGCAGAAGGCCGTCCTGCTCCTCAGCCTCAGCCTCAGATGGAGGTTGGGTGCAGGGGCTAGGGACCCTGTTTGAAAACTGAGGCACTGGGCCTCTGGAGCCTTCTGTGCCTTCTAGAGCTTTCCCTTCCACCCCTCTCTTCCCCACCCCATCTGATCCATCGGGAAGCCCAGGACCCTCTTCTCACCCTCACCTTCTCCTTCTCCCAAATCCCTTATTGTTAGCCTGAGAAGGGCAGGTCGGTTCTCAGGATCCCCATTTACAACGGAGAAAACGGAGGCTCAGAGAGGGGAAGTGACTTACGTAAGGTCACACAACTTAGGGAGTGACCAAGCTAAAATTCTACCCCCAAATCTGCACCCCTTCCTCTGTACTCCGGCTACAGCAGAGTGGAGGACTCCCTGAAATCACAGCAGAAGGGGGACCTCTGAGAGCATTTGGCTCAGTCTCCGTGCCCCACCCTCAAAAGGAGAGGCTGTTGAATGGATCACTGCTTGAATACCTGTAGTGGCCCCCTGGCCAGTGTGGCTCAGTTGGTTGGCGCATCATCTCATGAACTGAAGGGTCATGGGTTCGATTCCCGGGTGGAGCACATGCCTGGGTTGCGGGGTCAGTCCTTTTTGGGGTGTGTGCAGGAGGCAGCTGATTGATGTTTCTTGCATCAATGTTTCTCTCCCTCCCTTCCCTCCTCTCTCTAGAATTGGTGAGCACATGGGTGAGGAAGTAAAAAATATGTATATCTGCAGTGGCAGGAGTTCACCCTGGGTAATGTGCTTAAAGGAACTTAGGTGGAGGGGAGGGGATAGTGACCAGTGAGCTTCTTCTCTGAGGCTCATGGCGGGGTTCAGGCAAGAATATCAACCTGACTTGGGCACCAAGCTGGACTGGTATGGACGTCACCAAGCAAGTAAATATGGAACCGCCCCCACAGTGTCAGCTTTCCCAGGATGGCTTCTTCCACTATCTGGCACTTTCCCCAAGGGTTAGGGGTGAGGGCTGGGGGATGGAGATGGCTGGCTGGGGAGTCTCTGGCTGGCTGAGGGGCCTAGGGAGCAGCCCAGTGGACCCTTCGCTGCAGGAGGGAGTGAGCCTCTCGTGGGGTCAACTGACTGTGACCCAGCTGGGGTGGACTCGGGGTTTTCATGGCCCTAGGTACAGTGAGGGTGGGCTCTGGGCGAGAGGGCGGGTAGGGAGGAGGTTACAGTCTAGGGCCATCCCTGACCTCACAGCCCAGCCCTTCATTGCCCCAACCCAGACAGGGTGGCATTCTTCAGGGTGGTTCAAGATCCCTCCTCAGACCAGCTGTGTTCTGGAGAGAAAGCCAGAGGGGGCTGGTAATTGGGGAGACAGTGAAGAGGATCAGAGGTTCAAGGTGTCCCAGGGAGGGGCGGTGAGAAAGGAGAGGCCCCTTAGCCTGGGGAAGGGGAGGACCAGGAAGTGAGATCTTCAAATGAAATCAGCAGACTTAGCAGCCAGGGGAGAATTTACCCCAAAGAGAAGGCACTGGGTCTCAGGAGGAGGGTGAGCAGTTAGGGAGCATCCAGGGCAAAGTCTCTGGCTGGATTGTCCCCAGGCTTTTAAAACCACCCACGACAGCCAAGCCTGAAGGAGGCCTATAGGTGTGTGTGGGCCCTGCCTGAAGCCGTGGGGCTGCTCTGTGACGTGGGTGTTGTTAGCCTCAGTTCACAGAGGAGAACTTGAGGCCCAGAGAAGTGAAGTGACTTAAGCAAGGTCACACAGCCATGAAAGGCTGAGGCAGGAGGTGAGCCCAGTGTGTGTGATTCTGGAGCCTGAGCCCCTCACCACTACATGGGGCGACTGCTGCTGTCACTGTCACTGCAGTGGGAAGCGCTGTCAGGAGCCTGTGCAGGGAGGGAGGGTGGACCGGAGGACTTAACGGTTCCAAGCGCTGGCCTCATGAAGCTGGGAGATATGGACAAAGTACACCGTTGGCCAGCTGTGGCATCAGGCCAGTCACCCTGCCTGTGCTTCTGCGTGCTTACCTGACAAATGGGGATGCCTAGTGCAGGCACTGCCCACGCTACAGGGTTGTTGGGACCTTCCCATCCAATATTTGGGTCAGCAGATGGAGCGCCCCCTTGGGTTTTGGAGGTCCAAACATAAACAGATGATTTGATGGGCCCTGCCCTCAAGTTCCTCTGGGAACTGCAGGTGCAGGGCCCCACCAGTACCACAGAGAAGGTGGTCTGTAGACCCCTGCTCAGCTGTGAGCTCTGTGTTACTGGTCTGCGGTAAGATAGATACAGACACAGAGTAACTATTGAGAAACTCATATGGCAACTTGACATTGCCACGCCATTTTCATTGTAATTTACAAAAGCATCAGCTGGCAACAGATTGGAAAACTTAAAAAAAAAGTCCCTACCACAAATAGTTTGAGCAGCGCTGGCCCAGATCCTAATTGTGATTGAAGGTAGGAAGTGCCCTACTTGCTGAGGGATGTGGTGGGTAGGGGAGCGAGTCATTCTGCCACGGGCGACGGGGGAGGGAGAGCACAGGTAGCCTTCCCAGAAGTGATGATGAGCTGGATATCGAAGCAGGAATAGAAGTTTGCCAGGTGTAGGAAGAGGGAAGGGCATGTCAGGCACTGGGAACGGTATGTGCAAAGGCAGGCAACATGAGGATCCTGTCATTCAGGGAATGGCAAGTGATCAGGGGTGTTTGGAGAAGAGTGGGGGAGACCTCCTTGGACAGGCAAGTTTGGGCCAGGCTGGGAAGGCCTTGCATGCCAGGCTAAGGGGTTGAGACTTAAAGGCTGTCCTGGAGGTGTTTAAGTTAAAGGCCTGGAAGAGCCATGTGGGAATATTTCCTTTCAGTCTTCAGCCTTCAGCAAGGTGTTTCTTGGTGTCCAGCCGAGTGAGTTGCTGGTGAGCGGGCCTCTCCTGGTCCCTTCTGAGGCAGCCAGCTCCATAGTTCAGCCTGGCTGCCCTGTGAGTCGGCCCTGGCTGGATAGGCCGGTGGTTCCCCGTGCGAGGGCAGGCCTTCCCCGGCTGTCCTGCTCTGTGGATCGGCATCTGTGTGGTTGGCTGGCCCTAGCAGTATCCTCTTGTCCCCATCGCTCTATGCCACCGCAGAGCTCTGCCCAAGTGATGTGCCAGCCACCCCCTCGGAGTCCAGAGTCATGCTCAGGAGTGTGACCAGGAGGGAGGGGGCAGACACGGGGAGTCTGGTGTGTGATGGTGTGGGGTTCACTGAGGAGGTGAGCAAGGACGATGGCCTAAAGTTGCTTCCTGCAGGAACCCTCTGATGGGCAAGGGCCGAGACTTGCATCTGTGGCCTGAGGAGTGAATATCAGTTCTAAGTGCTGAGGAATGGTT
>VMDR010001181.1:97487-142293 GCA_007922815.1 Macrotus californicus
CCCCGCCAGCCCCACCTACACCCTCCTCCAGGGCCCCTGCTCTGGGTGGCCCAGCCTCTTGCTCCCTCCCTGCAGCTCCCTGTCAGCTGGGCCCCATACTCCAGGCCAGGCTGTCTGGCTGCCTTTCAGGGGGGAGTCCAGCTGCCTGGGATCCGTGGGATGGGGCTGCCAAGGCATTCACAGCCTGTCCAGGCGCAGGCTTTAGGGTCAGGAGTCACTGAGGTGCTTTGGTTTTGACAGTGGCCTTGATGTCCTCAGAGGCTTGCGTGCTTGGACCTGTCTGGCCGTCTGCCTTGGGCTGGTCCCACGCTGGACTCAGTACTTGCCAAAGCCTGAGGGTCTCCCTGAGGTGGGGTAGGGCCTCTCTGGGGCAGCTGACCCCGCCCCCCACCCCCTCATCCTGCTGCTGCAGCTGGTGCTTTCACTGCAAGACCTTGCTTCTCAATGACCCTCCTCACAGGGCCGCCTGAGCCTGTTCTGCAAGGCTCAGGCTGCAGTATCTCCCAGACCAAACCCTCCATGGCCATGCCCTTTGCTCCTCCCAGCCTGTCAGCTTCTCTCAGAGACTGTGCCTTGCTTTTCTTCTCTCTCCTCGGTTCCCCTTGTAGTCTGTCTCCTGCCCCTGCCCCAGTTCCTCGGCTACTGGTGAGGCGAGGACTCACTGGCCTGGCTCCTAGGGGCCCCTCCCCCAGTTTCAGGTGGAAACCAGACTCTTCCCTGGCACATGCCAGTGGCTCCCTGCCCTCCTCGAGCGCCCTGGGCAGTGGCCAAGAAAGGCCCCACTGCTTTTTCGGGCTCACTCCTGTCTTTTGCGCCCTCCCCTCCCCTCGGAGAATCCCTCTGCCTGCTTCCTTCCCTGGTCCTGCCTCGGGCCAGCAATGGCTCTTTTCTGGCTGTGCCCTGGGCTCCCAGACTTGCGGAAAGAAAGGCCTCCTGCTTTTGTCAGTTGTTGCCACTTCCTTTTCTCAGTTCCCCGTATCTGCAGCATAGGTGGGCCTTGCGTTCTGTGGGAGTCTGAACGGCTCTCACAGAGGCCATGTGGGTATGTCCCATTTTGTCTACACAGCAGGCTGGGGAGGCGGATACTATGAGCCTGGGTTGCAGTTGACAGAGTTGAGGCTCCAGGGGGTTCAGACTTTGCCAAGGTCTTGTAGGAAGTCAGGCACAGCAGGGACTCAGACCCAGCCCTCTTTGAAGCCCATAGCTGTCTTGAAGGTAAGAACTTCATTGACCTCTGCTTGTTAGGTTGTCAGGGGCCAAGGGCCTGCCCAGGGCTGGGCTCAGGGTCACAGTTAGGGGCGATCAGCCCTGTGAGGTTTCACATCCACTTTCTCCTCACTTCCTGAACTCTCGCCCCCAGACTGAGCTCCTCCCACAGACATGGCCTCTGCCCTGGGAGTCAGGCTAAGGCAGGGCAGGCAGGCCAGGGCTGGGGACTGCGAGGGCCAGGGGGAGGGCCGGGAGTCACTTGGGGAAGGGGAGTGGGAGAGGCAGGGCAGCAGGAGACTCACTCAGTGGCTGGTCTGTGCACCTCTGACCGAGTCACAGCAGTCACAGCGAGGGCCCACAGCTCCCGCCTCCCTCCTCCTGGGTCTGGTGCTCTGTACTTCCTTAAAGCTACCCTTGCTGTGGGGCACTTGCTCTTGAAGAACCAGCCAACCTGCCTCTCCCGTGGTATTCAAATTCTCTCTACCACCCTTCCCCAAACCAACCACCAGGGACTAGTAGCTCACTGGGTCCCCAGGCAGCTCATTGGGTCTTTTCTACATTGTTTTACTGAGTTTTAATTATGCAAGGAATGCAAATACCTTTTTCCTGTAAAAAAAATCAAATATCATTTTAAAAGCTAAATATTATCTTCCTTGATAACACAACACTCAGCTTCCTCTGTGCGGTTAATCATCACAGTTATTACTTTGTTATTGTCCTTCTAGACCTTTTTCTGTACATTGCCACCCTGTCGGAATACGCAGCATCACGGCGTGTGTCTGTAGCTTCATGTAGCACAGGTACTCATTCTGCAAATTGCTTCACTCACTTAACTTTGGACCCAGGAAATCCAGTGGCGGTTTTACATAGTGAGCTACCACAATTTCTCTCTCTCTCTCTCTCTCTTATGGATACACAGTGGCTTTGGGGAGCATTGTCAGTATTTATGTATGTTATTTATGTAGCCATTCTCCTGCTGCTGGGCATTTAGGTCAGCTCTGAGTTTATTCTAGCGTGGCTCCCTGGGCATATCTAGAGGAGCTCTTGCTGGGTTCTGGGAGCCTATTGCATTTAAAAAAAATTATCGAACACGGTTTAAAATCTGTCCACTGAGACTGTGCGCAGAACCAGTTGTCTCCCTGTGGGTCCCCCGCTATTCCTGGGTCTCCTCTTTAGAGCCAGAGAGAACGTCTGCTTCACTGTCCCCACCAGGCCCAGGGCCATGGCCGCTGGAGCCTTTCTCCTTCACACGTGGGCTGTTCTGCCCTTACTCAGAAGGCGCGTTTGAAGGACCCCCGCTCTTGGGCGGCTGTGGTGGTGAGTGGACTCTGGCATGGGAATGCCTTTGTTCAAACCCTGGTCTTTCTGGGATGCTGCTTAGTCTTTCTGTGCCTCAGTGTCATCATCTGTCAGCTAGAGATGACAGTAGCATCTATGCCACCGACGCTATTGTCTTGAGCTGCTGTGAGGACCAGGTAAGCTAACACGTGTGAAACTCAAAACGCCGTGCCAGTGGTAAATCCTGATGATTACTGTCCTGTGTTAGCCCCAGACCCCGCTCTGCGGGCAGAGGCCACGAGCTCCTGCTGGGCAGCCTGGGATGGCTCCAGCCTTGGCAACAGCTTCATCCCACTGGCCACTGCTCTCCCAGAGGAGGCCGCTGCCTGGGAATGCAGCGGGCATCACGTTTCTGCCCAGGCTGGCCCTGTAGATTCTGGACCGGGGCCTACGGGGAGTGAAAGAGGTCAGCCTGACCCTTCGCTTGGCGGTGGTGGCCAGGAGCCTGGTAACGTAACCCCACACCTCGGGCACATTTACTGGCTCTCAATGGGGCCTGTTGTGGCCGGGGATTTGATCTTCCTCAGCCTGCACGGTGGGCAGGAGAAGAAAGCAGCCTGGGGCCAGCCTCTCCCCTGGGAGTCCTGGGGCCTCTCTGGGCCACACTGGTGGTGCAGCCAGGGTTTGCCTGGGGCAAATCACTGCAGGAGACTGTATATTTAGTGCTGGAAAGGATGACCTTGTTGCCTTTTCCTCGTGACACCCGCTCCCCCTCTATCGGGTTTAAACCACCTTTATGCCACCGTCTCACCAGTTTCTCCCAGCCACCTCTGACACAGGCAGCTGGGCCAAGGCCATTCCACAGGTGTGGAAACTGAGAGGCTCAGAGAGGCGAAGTGACTTTCCCCAAACCACACAGCCACTACAGAGTTAGTAATGTACCTGGGCCATCTGGCCTCTCATGCACCTCTTCTTCACAAGGCCACTCCATGTGACAGTCGTGGCAGAAGGTGCCCAGCCGGAGGCTTGCCCTCCTGCCTTCTGGGCGTGACGTGTGTGGTCAGTGAGCGCAGAGGTGGGGATTCTTTCCCGAGAGGCGAGGAGCGCCGTGTGGGCCTGGGGCCCGTGCCGTCCCAGGATCAGCTGCATCCACCTTCTCTGCAGCCAGAGGTGGCATGGGACAGAGTGTGGCTGCTTCAGCTGAGGCCATGTGCCCTTCTAGGGAGAACACTTGCCCTCTCGGCCTGTCCTGAGGTATAGGCGGAGCTGCAGCAACCCTGGGGACTCTGAGTCCTCCTCCCAGAGAGGCAGGAGAGCAGCCACTGTCGGACCCGTTTGAAGACTCCTGGAGAAAGCAAGGCTCAGAAAGGCCCAGGGGCTGGTCTCATCTGGTAGCCGCAGAGGGAAACCCAAACCACCTCCTCGTTGTAGGCGTGGACCCTCACCAGTCATGCTGCAGGGTCACACCAAAGACGCTGACCTTGCCTGGCTTGGAGCTAAGAGCACAGTTGTTCGTATCAGAGGGATGTAGACTTAGGTCCTGGCTTGATTATAACTTTATATTTATTGAGCACATACTATGTGCCAGTCTTGACCTGGGATATTTCACTTAATCCTCAGAATAACCTCAGGGGGTAGATGCCATTATTATTTTCCATTTACAGCTGGGGAAACTGAGGCACAGAGAGGCAGAGTGATTTCCCAAGGTCATATGAGGGTGAGACTGAACCTCAGCACTGTGGCTCCAGGGGCTGTGTGTGACCCACTCAATGCCTCTTATGGCTAGGGAAGGCCACGGGGGTGACAACACACCTGTCTTATTCCTGACCCGGTGCCTGACGCACGGCAGGTGCTCAGTGTGCATGTGTCAGATGAGTAACTGCACAAATGGATGCAAGGCTTTGGACAAGCGACCCAACCACTCTGAGTGTCACTGTAGAGTGAGTCCTGGGCCACCAGTGTGGATGGGCAGCGTCCAGCACAGTCATATTTGAAAGTGCTGAGCTCAGGGCTTGGGCCATGGCAGCTGTGCTCGCTCTGGGGAGCTGCTCCGAGCTGTGCCCCGGGAGTGGGTGGTGCTGCGCCGAGCCAACACACTGGCCCGCAGCTGTCTGCTCGGGGCAGAGGCAAGTTCTGTCTGCATGGGTGGCTGTGGGGTGTCCCCTGTGGCTGGCCTTGGGCTTGCCGTTGGCAAAGCCAGGGGCCAGAGGGCTGAGAGTGAGCACCCTGACCACATTCTTGCAGGACCCCTGCATTCCTGCTGGGTGGTTTGAGCCCATGTTTACTTGTCAACTTCTGAGCTGTCTTTCACCCAGGCTCCAGGAGGTGAGGTGACTTGCCCAAGTTCCCACAGGTGTGGAACAGGATTCCAGTCTGCCTCGCCTGCTGCCTTCAGAGGAGCCCTCTCAGTTGCTGTGTATCCCCTGTGGGTTCCAAAAGTGGGGGCAGGTGCCTGGGGCAGAACCAAGGGGGGCCCTTGATGTCTCAGGGGTGCTTCCCACCTCCTCTGTCCCCACGTGTAGGGACTCAACTCAGATTTGCCATTTTTGTAGAAGCTCTAGCAGCAGGCTCCCTGCAGTGGGACCCAGGAGATGCCATTCCAGCCTTAGACTCCACCACAGGTTTGCTGTGTGTCCTTGAGTGAATCCCTTCCCCTCTCTGGGCCCTGTATCGTGAGACTGTCAGGCTCACTGATACCTGCTTTTCTATTCCCCCTTTAAGGGGTATGATTTGGGCCTCAGGGCCTAGACTGGCATTAGCTCCATCATTAGCTAGACCCCCATTTTAAAGAGACTGGGATATTGGGGAACCCCCGACTTGCCAGTAGGACCCCTGGGCTGGGAGTTGACCAGGCTCTGGCTGAATAGACCGGAGATTGTGAAACGCACATGTCAGGGTGTGGCGGAGCTCGCCAAGGAGTCCCTGACAGACCCACTCTGCTTGGCTTGCCGCACCCGAGACCTTGAGTTGAGCAACCACACCCAGCGCGGGGTGGGGGAGCGCAGCTTTTGGAGCTTGGGAGATCTGGGTTTGGATTCAGGCTCTGCCACTTAACTCCTGCTACTTACTTTTCTCACCTTTGAAATTGGGGGTGGGGGTGAAACTTTCCTCCTGAGGTCCAGGTGAAGATGAAATGCCTGCATTTCTCCCTAGCAACCTGCTGACACTCAGCAGGCCCCCAGCAGCATGCACGGGTCTGTTGAGAGTGGTGGGCGGGAGTCAGAGAGCTCCGGAAGCCTTGCCAACAGCCCTGGAGGCTGAGTCCAGAAATAGAAGACCCCAGAGACAGAGGCTCCTGGTGGCCAGGCTGGGAGGCCACACTGAGCTGGTTGCGAGGGCCTTCCCTCCCTCCCTCCCGGGGCTGTTGGCTGCATAAATTACTCGGCAGCCTTCGGACTAATTTTACCTTCTTGGTTTTCATGAATCATTTCCCATCTGGGGGCGCGTGAGAGAGGGAAACAGTCCTGCCAGCTGGGTGCCCGGCTCCAGCCGCAGCGACACAGCCGTGGTGAGCCCGCTCATCCGCTCTCAGGGGCAAGGACAGGACACCCGGGGCCCCCAGAAAGGGCCCGCAGGGCCAGCTTCTTCCAGCTGCGTCCCTGTGCCTTTGGGTTATCCTGATTTGGGGTAAATGAGCCACAGCAGATCTTGGGGCTGGAACTTGGCTAAATCTAAAGGAATTTGGAATCAAATGGTTTTACCGTGATGATTGGTAGGGTCTGTTTCGGTTTTCGTGGTAGAGTGGTTTAGTAGACAGACCTTTGTCACCTGCAGGTGTGCTTCTTTGTGCGGTGGCGCCGGGAGTTTGCTTGAATGCTGACTTTCCAGTCACAGAACCCCGGAGCGGGCAGGTCCTCACAGAAAGTTGGAGCTCCCTCATCACACAGATGGGTCCGCCCAGGCTCAGGGAAGGAAGCGCCTGACTCGAGGCCGGGGGATCAGTGGGTGACACGGTGCTAATAGTTCTTCGGTGACTGTTGACCACTCTGCTCACACCAACCCTGTTTGACTGGGGTGTCACCCCATTTTATGGAGGGTCCCTGAAGACACAGAGGGTGAAATAGCTTCCCCAGGTGACACAGTAGTAAGTGGTGGAGCCCTAGTGCACACCCGGGCCATCTCTCTCCAGAGCCCAGGTCTGACCTCTGCACCAGGCTGCTGCCTTTTGCCAGTGGGCTCAGGGCTGCTTTGTCCTGCCCCCCTCGCCGTCCCACACCCCTGGGGGTGGTGTACGGGGACGCTGGGAAGCAGTCCCAGAAGCTTCCCTCTCAAACCTCTGATTTTCTTCCATTCACCAGGGATAGTCAGCCCTCCATACCTGCGGGTTCTGTATCCAGGGATCCAGCCTCTGGGGATGGACAATATTCAGAAACAATGTTACATTGTTGCTGACGCGTGCTGTGTAGTTAGGGCTGTGATAGTCACAGGTATAGACTGTTTCCTTGTCATTATTCCCTAAACAATTCAGGATAACAACTATTTACATAGCATTTACATTGTATCAGGTATTACCTGTATCTAGAGATGAGTTGAAGTATAAGAAGGATGTGCATAGGTTATATGCAAATACTGTGCCATTTTATACTAGGGTCTTGAACATGAGGGTTTTAGTGTCCATGAGGGTTTTAGTGTCCATGGAGGCCCTGGAACTCATTGCCCTTGGATGCCGAGGGACAAATTTTTGTATTTATTGAGCTCCTGCTGGAGGCCAGGAACCATTCTGGACACTGGAGATTGGGAGCAGCCAGAGTGGACAGAGGCTGGGAGGCCAGTGAGACTCCAACCCAGCATCCCCTCGCATGGGCCGCTGGGTCCTTAGAGGACAGTGTCTACACGGCATTGTGGATGCTGCCATGCAGGTCCGGCCCAGGCAGAGAGCATAGCAGAATGGCATAGGCCGGCTGGAGAACTGGAGGTTAAATGCCTTTGAGCAGGGCCACCAGCACTCTGCTCCAGAAAGCTGTTGTCATGTGGGACTGTCTGGTGTTCCTAGTGCTTCTGATTTTCCAGAGAAGCTGAACATCCATGGTTTTACATGAAATCTTCTATTCATTCAAAGTTGGCAACTCAAGCAAAAATAAAATGGGGGAAAAGGACTTTCCCACAGTTTGTAACCTGTGGGTCCTCTCTTCTGCCGCCTGTCGACAGCCCTGTCTCTGGTTGAAGCAGATTCTCGTTCTAATTTTCCCTCAGAGGCCACCTCTCCCAGGAAGTCTTTTCACTCCCTTCCAGGGAAGACCCCACCCCACCCCAGCTGTAGCTGTCACCACCCCACGGTGAAGTGGTGGAAAGGGCATGGACTTTGAGACTCCAGACTCTTGCTGTGCAGACTGTTCAAGCCACTTAACCTCTCTGAGCCTCCATTTTTTATCTGAAAAACAAGTAACCTGTACTTACTAGGTTGTTGAAAGAACCAAATGCAACCCGACAGAAACTCAAGTCGAGCAGGATTAGGCAGAAGTGGAATTTATGGGCTCAGCAAAGTGTGAAGTCCAGGAGCATCACAGCTTCAGGCACAGTTGGATCCAGGGGCTCACAGTGTCTGTCATCAGGACATGGTCTGCCCATCTTACTCTGTGTTCTTTTATACTGGCTCCATTCTTAGACAGGTTGTCCTATGTGGTGGCACAATGACTGGCTGCCAGCAGATCCATACCTACACTCTCTGTGCAGCCCCTCTTTTCAGCAGTGTCCTCCAAGTCCCCACCGACAGCTCATGATTGGCTGGGCCCTATACCCTTCCCTGCATCTTTCACTATGACCTGCAGATAAGAGTACTGGCCAGCTGGTCCTCGGTCATGTTCCTGGCACAGAGTGGCATGCTTGGAAAAGGGTTCTTCCCAAGGACACCAGGGGTGTTGGTGCCAGATGGGGGGATGGATGCCAGGAGGAAAAGCTACAGACACTTTACTTAGGCTGCAAGGCTCATGGGGACAGGGACCTAGTTCACTCAGGGTTCCCAGCACCCAGGACTGTGCCTGGCGCTCCAGAGCATGGGAACACAGCGCAAGGGAATGAATGGGGATCCTGGACGGTCTACGTGGAACGCCCTGTGCAGTGCCCAGCACCAGACTCATCTGGGCCCCTCCTGCCTCCTTCCTGGAGGACCAGGATAAAGGTCTTCTGTCCTTGCCAGGCTCACCTCCCTGGTGGAGTGTCACAGTCCCACAGTGCCTCCCCAGTGTTGAGCTTGTCAGCTTAGCCCGAGAAGCCCCAGAACACCCGTTTGTTTGAGCAAGCTTGACAGACAGTAATTATGATGATTAGTGACCACACCACCTTGCACTCAGGTACCATTCTCACAAATCATCTCACCTCTTCGTTTGCTTCTTTATTGCCTGTGTCTAGGTAATTTGCTTGTTACTCTTTGGAGACTGGCTGCAGGCAGAGCTTCAGTTTCACCAGATGTAAACGGGGGTATAACCCGTGCTGCAGGGCGTGGACAGGATGGAGTGGGATAACGGGCAAGTGGGACACCTGGCACAAGGCCCGGCACAAAGCAGGTGCTCAAGAAGGCCAGGTTCCCTTTGAGTCCCTTCAAATCAAGGTCTTAGTGTGAGCCCCCATGTATAAGCCTTTGCCTGAGGACATGGGAAGACAATTAATTCTTTTTTTTAACATTTTATTCATTTATTTTTAGGGGGGACAGAGACATTGGTGTGTGAGAAATACATCAGTCAGTTGCCTCTGCCCCCAACTGGGGACCTGGCCCACAACCCAGGCATGTGCCCTGACTAGGAATCGAACTGGTAACCTTTTTGGTTAGCAGGCCAGTGTTCAATCCACTGAATCACACCAGCCAGGCCGGAAGATAATTAATTCTTAATAAATGGCCTCTATTGGCAAATGCACAGGCCCACAGACACCTCCCCCACTGCCCCACATACATACAGGAAAGGGCCTCAGTTCCATAATGTAGATGCTCAATGTGGCCAAGACTCCGTGGATCAGCAAGGCAGTTTATTACAGCACAGCAGACCGCAGGATTGTCACCATGGTAGCACCCCATCTGCAAGTACCGTGGGTGACATGATGGACCAGGTCATGATTGTGTGGACAGTAGGTTACGCTGCACCGGAACTGAGGGCAAGGGACTGGGCACCTTTGGTAGCGAGCAGTCAACAAGCCAGGCCCCCTTCTCCGGGCAGAGAGCCGTTGCACGGTGTTCATGCTGTGGCCGCCGGGACCTGCTTGATTGCCCATGTGACTCATGACTGGCATGGCTCAGGTCAAAGGGTGGCGCAGCCTTACCATTTGACACATTCAGAAGGGGTGCTCAGAACCCATGGCAGACACCTCACCCATCTCACACATGTGCATATGCACATACATGCACATACATGTGCGCATCTTACTTGTCTAGAGGTGCAATGGTGGCCTGATGCCTGAGAGTCAGTTCCCTGTTAGAGGTTCTCATGCATGCTTGGAGGTCATATACACCGTGGCTTCCTGCCTCTGCAGTTTAGGCTGGTGCTTCTCAAACTCTGCTGTGTGTGCAGATGACCTGGGCATTTGTGGGGGAAGCATTTTTTTTCTGAAGCAGCCAGAGTGGGCGGAGACTGGGAGGCCCACGAGGTCCCAACCCAGCACCCTCCATCTCACTGGCTGCTGGGTTCTTAGAGGACAGAATCCAGGACTGGTTCCTCTTTTGGAGGGGTCTGGGGTGAAGCTCCAGACTGCATTTCTAACAAGCTCCATGCGATCCCAGCACTGCTGGTCTGTGAACCACACCACCAGAAGCAAGGGTTTAGATGACTTCTGAGATTCCAGGCGGGACTGGGTCAATAAACAGCCAGTGAGAATGGTGGGGGCAGGACGAGGCGGTGGAGACTGAGGGAGTAAAGGCTGGTGCTGGGGCTGCAGCCCCTCCCTCTACAGGCCTTCCACTCGGGTCTCCTGGGGCAGGCATCAGGGACCTCTTATCTTGTGGCCAAAACACCATGTGGCATTTCACCTCGCTAAAGAGAGGCTCCAGCTCCGAGGGTCGAGGGTCGAGAGGAGTATAGGTGTGAGAATGAAGAGAACCTACTAGGGCTGGGTGAGGAGGGGCTGCCCAACAATGGCTGGATGGCGATGGGTTCCCGTTTCTGACTGCCTTCCTCTAGGAGATCTTAGCAAGTCACTTCCCCTCTGGGCCTCAGTTTCCTTGTCTAGAAAGGGAGGGTGGTTGGGATAGTAGGTCTGGGAGCATCCTCTCAGCTCTGGCCTGTAGGAGGCAGGAAGATGCGAGAACACACTACCCAGGCCCGTCCCCTTAAGAGCCATGGGCATGACCTGGGGACAGATAGCTTTAGGTCTCCACCTTCTGTATTAGCATGGGTTGGGGGGGGGTAAGTTGCTGAGGAAACCAGAGGCTGTGTTAGGGCCTCTGGCCCCAGTGCGGATGGCTTCTGTTATCCTTCAGTGAATCTCCATATCCAGGTTTCTTTCACTCATGACATTCCCACCCTCCCCTTTTGTCATCTGCAAGTGTGGCCTCCCTGAGCCCCTGGTACCCGCAGCCCAGAAACTGCACTGCTGGCCGCCTGACCCTAGCCCTCCGCAGGCACGCAGGCACGCGCCCTTCTCCCCAGGCCTTATTTGGCTGTGCTCCACTTGGCCGCTTGGAATCCTGGAGCCCAGTCGGCCTCAGGGAATTTGTTTGGACTTCAGGGTCCCCTTCCAGGGGGACAGCAGGTGGTTGGGAGGAGCCCCCTCTGCCTACCCTCCTTCCACGGGCAGATGCCTTCTCCTTTTTTCCTGCTCCACTCACCGGCCTGCTGAGGGGAGGTGGCAGGCAGCCTGGGACTGATTTGTAAACTGCTTATACTAATCTATATTTTTTTACTTTTTATTATGCAAAAAGGTGGATAGGAGAGTATAATCAACTTCAGTGTACCTTTCACCCAGCCTCAATAGTGAATAACTCTCAGACATTATTAATCTATCTTTTAAAAATCAGAAATGCATGCACCTGGTGTAAAATTCAGTGAGAAGTCAGTCCCTCAGTCCCAGGAGCAGCAGCTGGCACAGCCTGGCGCTATACTGCACACACGTGAGCGCATGTAAATGTGTGTCCTTTTTATTTTATTCGTACGGGGCACGGTTGTTTTATATAACACATATACATAGCTTACTTTGTATCCGCCACCATTGTAAGTATATTATAAGTGTTAACTCAGTTATTGAATCCTTATCAGGTATGTGCTATTAATATTCTCAGGCACAGAGTGGTTAGGCAACTCCCCTGACGTCACACAGCCCTCAGCGACGCAGTTGGGAGTTGAAGCCAGGCAGCCCGACACCAGCACCCACGCTCTCAACCACCATTTTCCGCGGCCCTCAGATTACACATACTGCTCTTTCCCTGAATTTCGTTTCCACCGCCAATTACATAATCCATTCAACAAATGTGTACGGTGTGTTCACTTTGCGCCAGGCACTGTTTCGAGGCAGAGGATGCAGGAGTGAACAAAGCACACAGACGTCTCTTCCTTCCTGGAGTTTATATTCTAGCTGGGGAGACAGGCAGCAAATAAAATAAATGAGTACTACATCAATTTGTTGGCAAGTAGTGCTCTGGAGAAAAATAAAGCCAGGAAGGAGAGGTGGAAAGTTTAAGGGAGTCACAGTTGTATCTAGGCAGCCAGAGAATGTGACGTTGAGTAAAGGCTTGGGGGGAGTGAGGGAGCCAGCCATGTGGCAGTGTGGGGGAAGAGCATTCCAGGCAGAGGGAACAGCCAGTGCAAAGCACCCGGGCGGAATGTGCTATGTTTCAGGCCAAGCAAGGCAGTCCTTGTGGCTGTGGTGGGAGTGAGGGGGGCGGAGAGGGGGAGGGGAGGAGATGAGGTCCCCAAAGGGAGGGGCAGACTGTCGCCTGGCCTGCCACTGAAGAGCTGTGCCCTTGGCTCTCTGTGTGATGGAACGCTCTGCAGAGCCTTTGAGCTGGGGGCCTCTGCTCTGACTTAGGTTGTGAGAGGTTCACCCTCACTGTGGGCTGGAGAACGGACGAGAGGGGCAGAGTGGAAGCAGGGAGACAGTCAGGCTGCCCCTGCAGCCCTTCAGGCTGGAGGGAGAGGGGGCTCAGACTGGGGTAGCATCCCTGGAGGAGGGGGTGGAGCTCACCGCATTGCTGTCTTCCCTGAAGCAGCTGCCTGTGTGTGTGGCTCCGCTGACATGTATTTAACCAGCCTCCAGAGGGGCACGTGGGTTGTTTCCAGTCTCTCGCTATTCCAGACAGTGCTACAGTGATGACTCTAACACATGGATCTCGGAGAAGTTTCTAGAAGTGAAATCACAGGGTCAAAGGTTATGTGCATTTTCAAGTTTCCCAGTGCTAAATTATTGCCCGCGATAGAGGTACCCATTTGCGCTCCCCTGAGCAGTGCGCTAGAGAGAGTGCTCCGGTTATAGCTTCAGTCAGGTCTTGGGCTGAGAGGTGGCAGCTGGCTGGGGTGAGATGCTGTGCACCCACCACCCAATTTGTTCCTTGGTAGGCCCATATCATGGAGGTGGACACTTTACAGAGGCGCAGCCAGAGTTCTGGACCCAGTGGGAGTGGACCTATGAGGAGGTGGGGGCTGCACCTTGGTAGGAGGACAGGGTGCTGCACGTAATAGAAGCCCTGTGCTGGGGGGCTTGAGTGATGGAGATGTGTAACAGGAAACTCATAGGCAGGGCAGGTTCCAGGGCTAGTTTATTCAGCACTTCAGCCATGTCAAAGTTCCCATCTCTGAGATTTTTTCCAACACCAACCGATTCTCTGGTACACTGACACCAACTGGGTGTCCAACAACTCAATTCAGTTCTAAAACGAACGATCCAGGGCTAGCACAGAGCCCGCAGGTTGAGGGCTCAGCCCCACAAGATGCCCCCTGCAGACTCCAGTCGCAGGTCCTGGGGTACCCGTGCTTCCTGACCAGCATACGTCAGGCATTTCTGCAACCCCACCTCAAGGTCTATTCATTGCCAGAATGACTCACAGAACTCGGGAAAGCTCTTTACTTTCTATTGCCATTTATTATAAAGGATACACTCAGGAAGAGCCAGGTGGAAGAGAGGCATGAGCTAGGTAGGGGGGACACGGAGCCTCTGTGCTCACTCCCCAGCAGCGCCACTCTCTCAGCCCCTCGAGGTGTTCACCAGCCAGGACGCTCTCAGCCTCTTGTCATTCGAGAATTTTGGAGGCATCCTACAGAATGGGAGAAAATATTTGCAAATCATATGTCTGATATGGAGTTAGTATCCAAAATATGTAAAGAACTCATACAACTCAATAGCCAAAAAAAGAAACTGATTTAAAAATGGACAGAGGACATTTTCCCACAGAAGACGCACAGAGGGCCAACAGGTCCACGAAAAGGTGCGGAACGTCCCCAGTCCGCTCGTCGCCAGGGAAATGCACAGCAAAACCACAGGGCTCTCAGAACAGCTGTGCCAAAAAGACAAGAAGCTATATGTTGGTGAGGAGACTGTTTTGTACGGAGGTTGCTCAAAAATTTAAAAATAGAACCACAGTATGACCCAGGAGTTTCATTTCTGGGTATTTATCCAAAGAAAACAAAAACTAACTCAAAAAGATATCTGCACCCCGATGCTGATTGCAGCATTATTTACAACAGCGAAGACATGGAAACAACCTGAGTGTCCACCGTTGGATAAATGCACACAGAAAGTGTGGGGAGATGGCTGTATCTAATCTGTATCCACATCTATTCCTGCATCTCTATCTACACTAGTATGTATACATATATATATACACACTACCTAGCATGTATACACACTATTTATATATATAAAGAATACTATGTAGTCATAAAAAATGAAAGAAATGCTGCCATCTGCAACGTGGTGCAACATGGATGCACCTAGAGGGCATTATGCTGAGTGAAATATGTTAGAGAAAGACAAGTACTGTATGATCTCACTCACATATGGAATCTAAAAAAAACCAAAAAGAAAACAGACTCATAAATACAGAGAATAGACTGTTGGTTGCCAGAGGCTGGGGGCAGGGCAGGGGGTGAGGGGTCGGCGAAGTGGGGGCGGGAGACAGAAGGTATGAACGTTGGGGTATAGAATAAACAAGTCCTGCGCAGCACGTGATGCAGCACATGATGTTACACGTGCCCACTGTAGTTAATGATACCAGGGTTGCTACGAGAGGAGACCTTAACTGTTCTCATCGCAAGGAAACAATTCGTTACTATGTATGGTGACAGATGTAAGATTTCTGTGGTGCTCACTTTGCAGTATATACAAATATAAAATCATGATGTCATATACCTGCAACTAATGTGTTTTTACATCAATTATAACTCAATAATTTTTTTTTTTTTGTAGAGCTCAATCTCCGGGCCCCTCCTCTCCTAGGAAACCAGTAGGTGGGGCTGGAAGTTCTAACTGGAATCACTTGATCTTTCTAGGACCAGCCCTTCCTGAGGCCCAGGGCCCCTACCCTAAGTCACCTCGTTAGCATGAACTCAGGTGTGACAGGAAGGGGCTCTTTCTGAAGAATGAAAGACACTCCTGTCACTTGGGAAATTCCAGTGCTTTCAGGAGCTCTGTGCCAGGAACTGGGGACAAAGACCAGACATGTTTCTTATTACGATGCCTTCCCTCTGCTCCGCTGCTCTAGCTTCTTCCTACAGGGGTTTCCTGCCAAGGTCCTCTGCAGGGCGCAGCTACCGTTTGCGACGGTGTCTGTGCACTTTCTCATTTGAGTCGTGAAATAGAAGCCCTTCCTGCCCTTTGATGGGCCTCCATACTTCAGGTGTCATCTCAGGAAATGACAAGGTGATTGGTTAAAGGCCAGGTTCATGATCTAATAATTGGGGCGGGGAAGGGAAGGGTGTTACCATAATTGGCGTAGATTAATCTGAGCCCACCCCTGCAGTGGTGCTCTCCTGAATCGCAGTTGGTTCTGGGGCTGGGAGGGGTGGCACCTGATCAATGGCCAGTTCTCTTAGTGGGGAGGAGAGGGTGCATGGGCTCCAGCTAAGCTGCCAGCAGTGTCCTCGGTGAGAAGCGAACACATAAAAAAGGTACCACCCGTAACCACCTTCTCCACTTGACCCACAAACCTTTACACTGCTTCTCTCGACATCTTCTTATCAAAGTCTTACCGATGGTGGAGTCAGCCATCAACGATGGGACCAAAACCGCCTTGGGAGGATGTGTTCCATTGCCCGCCACCCCCCCCCACCCCCACCTCCAACACCAGCTCACTGGTCAAGCTCAGCGGGAACTGCTCTGAGGCCTGAAACCCCACCTGCCACGGTTCCCCCAGATGCTGAACAGGGTCAGAGTCCCCCATGGGAGTACTTTGTCCTTCAGGCCCCTGCCGATATGTACGTGTTTGTTTTTATTAACACACGAGTACATGTAGAAAAACGCACATAAAATAAGAGCAAGGCTCAGTGTGTTTTCACAAACCGAACACACCCAGAGGAGCAGCTCCGTCAAGATCGACAGAGCGTGACCAGCACCCTAGGGCCCTCCTCTCCCCCTTCCTAGTTGTTCCCAAGGATAACCCTACTCTGCTCGCTTTTTAACCTTACATAAATTGAATTCCACCGTGTGTGCTCTCTGGGGTCCCGTGCCTTTTCTCACCAGTGTGACTCATCCATGCTACAGCACATGCTTGGCGTTTGCCCCTTCTCATTTCTGCATAGTATTCTCCACTGACCTGTTTTTAAAATATAAAGAGGCTTAGTGAATAGTGCACACTTTCCTATTAGTTAAATTAATTAGCAGGACCAGTGAATGTGTGTGCCAAATTTTTTTTTTTTTGCTTTTGCTTCTAAGCAACCAATGACAGCAACCAATGAGTGTGTTAGCTCTGGCGAGGGCATAACCTGTGTGTTTAGGGAAAGCTGGGGAAATGCATGATGCTGCACAATGTATGTAGTCTGTGTAGTCGAGAAAGTCTCTCAAAACAGGAACCGTGAAGAAAATGACCGAGAGAGGGGCTTCCATGGAGAAGTAATGGCCCTTACTGACCAATCGATTGATTGATTCATTTATTATCAGATATGCATCTGGTGCCACTTACATGCCCGGTATTCAGTCTCTAGTTGGGGTTCCCTCCCTCCTCCTAACCAACTGGTTTGATCTCAGCATCGAATGACAAGTGAATAATGATGGGAGAACCGTAGGTATCTTCCCTAGCAATTTCTAAACTAAATGAGTGCAAGGAGTTTCTTTAAGTCAATTTTAAGCAACATTCTTATTCATAAGTGAAAGAGAAAGCAAAAAAGAAAGAAAAAAACCAGAAACTCTCTAACACTACCCCTCCACCAGCTAACCACGAGTGATCGATTACCCAGAATGCATCCTCCCAAACCTCTGCAGGCAAACCCATATGGCTATGAGTTTGCATTTTAAATGGTATTATTTTGGATCTTTCATACTTTTCACTTTTAAAAACGACTTTATTGTTTAGAGCAGTTTTAGGTTCACAGCAAAATTAAGAAGATAGTACAGTGAGTTCCCCCATACCCTGTGACCTCCCACAAGTCCCCAGCTGTGGACGTCCCGCCCCGTACAGAGTGGCACATTTTGTAGGACTGATGAACCTTCACCGACACGCCGTCCTTGCCCAAAGTCCGTCGTCTGCACTAAGGTTCAGTCTTGCTGCTGCACAGTCTGTGGGTTTGCACGAATGCCCAGCCATAGGCACCGCTGTTTTAATGCCACACGGAGTTTCCACGGCTCTGAAAGGCTTCCCCGCTCCTCCTGCCCCTCCCTCCCAGCCCCTCACCCCTGGCGACCGCTGATCCCTTTACCGTCTCCAAGGTCTCACCTTTTCCAGATGGCATGTCATTGGAATCATGCAGATCTGCCTTTTCCAGTTACCTTCTTCCATTTAATAATAATGTTTATTTTTGTAAAAAAGATTTTATTTATTTATTTTTAGAGAGAGGAGAAGGGAGGGAGGAAGAGAAGGAGAGAAATGGCACGCACGGGCCCCCAACTGGGGACCTGGCCCACAACCCAGGCATGTGACCTGACCCGGAATCTTACCAGTGACCTTTTGGTTTACAGGCTGGTGTTCAATCCACTGAGCCACACCGGCCAGGGTAATAACATTCATTTTTATTTTACAATATGTTGAGGATGTGTCCATTTCAATAAATATTCTTCCAAAGCATTGTGAATTCCTGTCTGGTATTTCATTCTATGCTACCTCTTAACTTCCCTCCCGTTTTCGAGGTTTACATTGTTTTTTGTTTCTTGCTACTAAAAATAGTGTTGTAGAGGACAGCTTTGTAAGTAAATATTTACACACAACTTAATTAGATCCTTAGGACAAATTCCAAGAGGAGGATTACTCCTACTAAGGTTTTGCTCATTTCAAGGCTTTTGATATATGATGCCAAATTCCCCTCACAAAGGGTAGATCAGTTCATATTCCAACGAGTTGGGCATATAGGCTACTTCCCCCACACTTGCCAACTCTGAATACATATTTTTAATCTTTGCCAGCTTAAGAGAAGAAAAAACAATATTTGTTTGTTTTCATTTATATTTGAGTATTAAGATTTTGCAGTTTTCCATAAATCATATTGGCTATTTGTCTTTCTTATTTTGCGAATTGCTTTTGCATGTTCATTCCCATTTTTTTTTCTATTGGGATAAGCATCTTTAAAGTATAGATTTATTAAAAAGAGTTTCTCTGATAGGGGTATTAAAATACTGCTGTGAAGCCCCTCACAGCAGTATTTTCACGTCAAAAATTTTCCCCCATGTGCCCACCTGATGTCTGTTGTACTTTAAAATAATAAATGCAATGAGTGATAATAAGAACTAATATTTATAACTCTGTGTTATCTTATGACCTGCCAGGCATGATGCTGTGTAAACGCGCCCTATACATCAGTCCCATTGGACAGACGGGGAAACCAGTGAACCTGCAGGAGTAGTTAATTAATTTCCTCAGGGTTGCAGAGACTGTGAGTGGCCATGCTGGTATCAGTTGACAGACAAACACATGGTGACATAGAGCTTCTGTGAATTCAGTAACACTTTTTAATAAATGTCTCTTTTGTTCATCACGAAAGTATCTATATATGTTTGCAAATCTATTTTATGTGTAAGTTCAAGTCGATTTTTTCCTCTCCATTCAACAACTCCCTGTAATAACCCCATGCTCTCCCCCATTACTTCCATGATTTCTTGCGAAGAACCGTGCTGGACGTTATATTTTCCAGAAAGGTAACCGAGGCTCAGGGCAAGGCAAGACCTTGCTCTGGGTCACCAGAAAAGTTTTTGGCCCAGCCAGGGTTGAGACCTTGGGCTCAGGATACCCAGCCCATGTCAACGTGTGACTTGGGCCAGCCCCCTAATCTCCTATTCCTTTGTTGTCAGAAGGGACAGCAGAGGATGCTGTGGTGGCACCAGGACAGACCTGCCAGATTCTCATGTTGCCAGCCTCTGGGGAATCCAAGTGGGCACAGAACCCAGTCCTCTGGCCACACGGGCTGCTGGGCATTCCAGGACCCTGGCTTGCAGCCAAGGGTGAAAACAGAGCTGCAGCCTCCTGAGCCACATTCTGCCCCCTCCTCTTGGTTTGCATCTCATTGCTGGGTTTGCAACATGCCTAATCTCTGCATGTGCAGACTCAGAGGAGCCAGCTGAGAGGGACCACTGCCAGCAGCTCGGAGTCCTCCTCGAGGCCTGCTCACCACGCCTCCCCCAAGTCCCTCACCGGGCAAGCAGGGCCACAGAAGTCTGCAGAAATGGTTTGGGGAGCTTCGCCTGCTCAGGCCTTACAGTGCCCACTGGGATGGACTCATTGAAAGACACAAATCCAAATTCTGTCTTCCCAAATGGAAGTTCGTTGGTTCTGCCACGTCCTATTTCTCCCTCCCTACTCCCACGGCCTTCCTTACAGACACGGGGTAGTAATGCACATCGCTCATGCAAGTAAGGCTTGATCTTGGTTCTCCAGGCAACTGGACTCCTCCAAGAATGGAGCGAACTTCACTGTGCAGACAGTCAATAAATCGGTGTCAAATAACAAGTCCTCTGTAACCCATCGTGTTTCCTTTTTTGCCTTAGCTACTAGGAGGCTCAGAACTCACTGGAAAGCTAGATCACTAACCATCTTAAAACAGATTCTTGGTATAATTGGCATTACTCTTTCTCCATGAGGCGTCTGGTTGTCATCTCTCCTGTTGAGTATGTGTTTGTGTTATAAATCATCACAGTTCATTAGTGTGATAAAGGTGGGCTGAAACTCAAAAATAAGACGTGAAAGGAAGTGACCTGTAGACCTCTCTACTCTCAGATACAAATGAATGCTTTCCTCAGAAGCGGATGGTTTTCCTGGGTCCATTTAAGACTTAGAAAAATGTCTGTGTGCCTCTTTTCCTCTGTCTTGTCTCTCTCTCAGTCTTCTTTCCCATTTCCACCTACTTTTTTCTCCCCACGTTCCTCTCCCGTCTCCTTCTTCCCTTCCATCTTTTATTCTCTCACTGTCACCTACTGTTCTGTTTCCCTTCCGTCTTTGTTAATCTCTCTTCCCTCCATCCCCTGTGTCCTCTCTCCTCTCCTCGCTCACCCCCTCATCTCCAGGCAGCCAGATGAATGTTTCTGCTCCCTGGAAACCCACAGCACTCAGCTCTTTCCAAGGCCTTGCTCCCACCTTTATCTCATTTACTTCTCGTGGGGATAACCTGGCAATTAGGATCATTTCCACTTTACAGGAAGACACTAAGGCCTAGAGAGTTTAAGGCAGTGGTCCCCAACTTTTTTGGCACCAGGGACCAGTTTCGTGGAAGCCAAGCACAGGGTGGGGGTGGAGCTCAGGCAGTTATGCCAGTGATGGGGAGCAGTGGGATGGAGGGGTGAAGTTTCCCTCACTGGCCTGCTGGGCAGCGTGGTCCCTAATAGGCCATGGACCCGGGGTTGGGCCCCCTGGTTTAAGTGATGTGCCCATGGTCACACAGCTATGCTTCACAACTTACTGTCACACTCAGGCTCTAGGCCTCATGAATCTGATTCCACCACACCCTCCACTGCCTCTCGAGACCAGCATCTCCACCCCACACCTTGCCTGGCAGAAATCACAGAGAGAGCATCTTAAAAAGAGGATTCAAAACAATACTCCCTGCCATGTCTCCCCTTCTAACGTCTCTTTTAGAGCTGAGATCCTCAACGGGGCCAGCAGGACATATATATTAGAGGAGGGGCGGTGAATTGTGACATTGGTCATTTGGAAAATATTTATGGAGAACGTGCTATGTGCTAGGCAAGGCTGAGGCCAGGGTAAGGCAAGCAAGGCCCTCAGGGTGCAAAATTTAAGAAGGCGCTCACCTTTGTGTGCCGTTTTTGCAAGTGCATGATTCTGAGAGTGGGTGCCCTGGCACCTTGTTTGTCTTTGGCTAGTTTCACCCTGCTGCCAGGCGTTGTTACAGGTGCTGGCAATTCAACGATGAGCAAAAGGGCCTGCACCTTGCCCTTGATCTATTATGGGAAACATATTAATCAAACAATCAGGCTAATGAATGACCATTCTGAGTGTGACAAGTGCCATAAGGAAAGGGTGATGGGGTTGGACAGGGTATTACGGAGTGGGGGACAGCGAGAGCTAACGGCTAGGCTAGGGCAGGAGCTTCCATGTGTGTGCAGGTGGAGGACACGGCAAGTTCATGGGACACCCTCCTGGCGGGGCGGAGCATGGCATACAGGTGAGGCTGGCGGAGGGCAGAAGGGCCAAAGCAGGGAAGTCCAATGTAAAATGGTCCTGAGCAATGTGTCTCATTCGGTGCCAGAGTGTGCAAATGACTGATTAAAACAATGAGGACAACGACGATGACAAATCCAATCCTGTGGAGAGAATACAAAGCCTCCCCACCCCGATGAGGTCCTCATGCCCATCTTCCTGACTGGCCTTCTTCCCAGGTATTGCTCAGACTGTGCCTCGCTCCCTTTGAACTGATCTCGGTGTAGTACAGCCACGTCTATCTGTAAGATTAGATAGAATCTAATCTGAGCCACCTTCTCCATGTGAAGAAGTTGGAGCACAGAGGTTAGGTAACCTGCTGTCTTAGCTCTGCTGCCATAACAAAATGCCACAGGCTGGGTGGTTTAAACAAAACACAGTTCTCCCAGTTCTGGAGGCTGGGAAGTCTAACCTCAAGGTGCTGACTAATTTGTTTCTTGGAGAAGCCTCTCTTCCTGGCTTGCAGACTGTTGCTTTCCCACGGTCTTCGCCGGGTGGAGAGAGCAAACTCTTGTGTCTCCTCTCCCCTCATAGCGCAAGGGCAGCAGCCCTATTGGATCTGGGCCCACCCTTAGGACGTCATTTAACTCTTATCATGGCCTGGCAGACCCTGCCTCCAAATACAAGCCACACATGAATTGGAGAGGGCAGGGTGTGGGCATTCAGTCCATAACACCTGCCCAGGGGCACTGGCTGACCAGTGGGGGCTGAACACCAGGACTGCTGCTCTGGGGCCCAGGCCCCTGACCTGAGACACAATGGCCTCAGGATGTTTGTGTGTGAATGTTGTCGCCCAAATGAGAGAGCCCCTCAGGGCAAGGGTGTTCAGTGATCCCTTCCCAATGTGTTGGTTCTTGTCCCCACCTGGCAGCTGGACAAGTGTGTTGAGGCCTGAACGCACCCCAGGGTGATCATGATGATCCCTCTGTAAGGGGACATGGCAGAGTGTATGACATGGAGGAAAACCAGATCTCAAACCTCACGCTTGAGTTTGGGGGTTCTGTTTCCAATTTACTCGGAGACGGCCCGAGGCTCCAGTACAGACATCACCAGGGATGGGCTGCTTGCCCCTGAGCAACTCACTTGACACCTTCCAGCCACCTAGGTTCCTGCCTCTCAGGGGGTGCAGGGGTCTATCCATGGGCCGTGAGATCGGCCAAGCACCAAGCGTGGCGCGGGTGGCGGGAGGCAGGCGAACTGCAGGCGCCCGGCCCCCGCCCGAGGCCGAGCAGGTGGGGAAGTGGGGCGGGCGTGCGGTGCGCTGCCGGCGAGTTGAGTGGCAGAGGCGGCTCCGGTGGCGCAGCAGGCCGCTCTGCAGCGGGAGCGCTTCGGCTGCAGAGGCCGGAGGGCGCGCCGAGAGCTGCTCGCGCATTTCACAGACCTGCACCGCCACCCGCGGTGCCACAGGGCCCAGGCTCCCCCGCGCTATCACCCGCACCAGACGCCCGCCCGGCGCCCCTAGGCCCGCGTAGGGGCAGAGCCCGCGAGAGGGGCTGGAATTCCTCCCAGGGGGCCCCCTCCCGCCGCCCCTCCCGGGCGCTCGCTTCCTCCCGCTCCCCGCGCGCCCCCCTCCCGGCCGCCAGCCAACTGCGTGCCCCCGGGGCCGGCAAGAAGCCACATGCCCCCGCAAGGAATGCCGGGCCTAGCGGGCGGGGGGCGGGCGCTGGGCAGGGCCGGGCCCGGCCGGGCCGGGCAGGGAGCGCCCCGCCGGGAAGGTTGGTGACAGGGAAAGAGCCAGCCCGCGCCCTCCCCGGCCGCCCGCGTCGCCCCCGCGTCCGACCCGTGCGCCGCCCCGGCCTGATCGCGGTGTCTCACACTTTCCCCGCCCGACACGCGGACGGGACGACCCGCGGGGCTCCGGGGCTAAAGCGGGGTAGCTCGGCCCGGTTCGGGCAGCCCCCGCCCCTTTCCGCGCCCGTCCCCCACCCCCCCCCGTCCCCGCCGGCTCGGAGGAGGGGGCAGGCCGTCATGTTTCCCCACACCCCTCCCTGCCGCCGCTGGCTTTGGGGCCCCGGTGGGGAGCAGGGGGCTGATTAGCCGAGGAGCAGGGGTGTGGCCAGCGGGGCCCCGGGTAGTGAGTCACACACGCTGCTCGCCCAGTCCCGGGGCCAGCACGGTCCCAGCCCGAGCTGCGTGCTTCCCTGGCCTGGCCCGAAGAGTGTCCCTGGGCTTGGCATGAGGACCCTGGGGTGCCGAGGGAGGGACTGAAGCCCGGCGCAGTGGTGGAGGAGGGCGGTAAGCGGCGACTGGGGAGACTCCCCTAGATAGAACGGGGTGGGGCTTGGAGTCAGGGCCAGCCCACCCCAGGACCCCCAAGCTCCGCCTGTACCTGCTCTGAGCTGGCCAAGCGGGCCTGCCTGCATTCTCTGGCAGCCACTGGGCTAGGGGCTTCACCGAGAGGCACTGAGGGCCCATTTCATTAGCCCGCGCCCCGTGGCCCCAGCTGGACTTGAGTGGATCCCTCCCGGGCTCCCTACTGCAGAGTTTTGTGAGGAGACTCCCGCGGGTTCCTCATACCCTTTGCCCTTGGGTTTGGAGGTCTAGACTGTGCTGTCCAGCTCTGCCTCCTGGCCTGAGCTGCCCCTGGCCCCTGACCCCATGGGGCTGGTGGCTCCAGTCGTCCCCAGGACCAGCCCGGGATAGAAATGGCATTTCCTCTTGGCCAGGCTACAGCTGTTTTTGTTGTCTGTGTTCTCAAGCGCTTCCTCTGGGGATGGCAGGGAGGGTAACCAGACTCCGTGGACCCCCGATTGCCCTCTCTGACACTCACCCCTCTTCCCCTGTCTCTTTGATCCTTTTCCTGTGCTGGTTGCATCTTCCCGACCCCAGAACAGAATGACTGAGAACATGAAGGAGTGCTTGGCACAGACCAAGGCGGCTGTGGGGGACATGGTGACCGTGGTGAAGACAGAGGTCTGCTCACCTCTCCGAGACCAGGAATATGGCCAGCCCTGGTGAGGCCCCTGTGTGGGGACAGGAGAGGGAGACGGGGGAATCACTGGGCTGGGTTGGTAGGGCTGGTGGGAAACCCTGCAGAAAGTTCCCAGTCCCTGTCCACCTTCCTTATCCTTCTCTGCACAGCTCTTGGGACCAGAGGTGAGCACAGACTTTAGAAAAACCCAGGGCGTGGCCCAGGGAGACCCAGGCCCCCGCCTCAGGAAGCCTCCCACCCACTACCCCCTGCACTGAAGGGGCAGGCTGGCTGGGGCTCCTCCACTTGCCCTGCTTCTGTGGCCTCGGTTTCTCTGCCCGCCAGCTTCTCCCTCTCTGATGGCTTCTTTGCTTTCTTTAATGGCCCCTGTCCTGGCCAGCTCTAGGAGACCAGACCCCTCAACCATGGAAGTGGAGCACAAGAAACTGAAAGGGAAGCGTGACCTCATCGTGCCCAAAAGTTTCCAGCAAGTGGACTTCTGGTGTAAGTGGAGCTTGGGGCTATTTTCTGGCTACTCCTCCTTCTTTCCCAACTGCCGGCCCCATCTTACTCAGGGAATTTGCAGGGGTAATACTAATGATCGTCACTCACCTGTTATGTACCGGACACAGGTCCGTGCCTTAGTTAATTCTCCCCATTAGCCTTTGAGGTGGCCTCTATTGCTCCCATTTTCCAGGTGAGGAGACTGAGGCTTGGTGAGGGTTAAGAATCCTGCCTCAGGTCCCACCGTCCACAGATGCATAGTTGCAATTGAAACCCACACCCATCTGACTCCAGAGAGTGCTCTTTCTTCTACTTTATCAAACTTGAAACAAAGGGAGCTACTGGCTTCCTTAGTGTTGGCAGGCATGTCCTTGAGCCCCCAGGGAGGGTACTGGGTTATTGCTACTGAAGACTCAGTGACCTATAGCCGGCTGGGGTGGAGCCAGGGCTGGGGCTCTGGAGTACCATGCAGTGCTTTCCACTGTCCTATGCTGTCCTCAGGGTGGGCTTCCCCTCAGCCCGTCAGCCTCCCCCAACAACTGAGTTTCTCCTCTTTCCATCTCTGCAGTCTGTGAGTCCTGCCAGGAGTACTTCGTGGATGAATGCCCGAACCACGGTGCCCCGGTGTTTGTGTCTGACACGCCAGTGCCCATGGGTATCCCAGACCGGGCTGCCCTCACCATCCCACAGGGCATGGAAGTGGTCAAGGATGCCAACGGGGAGGATGATGTGCGGTGCATAAATGACGTTATCCCCAAAGGCCACATCTTCGGCCCCTATGAGGGGCAGATCTCCACCCAGGACAAGTCAGCTGGCTTCTTCTCCTGGCTGGTGAGTGTCCCAGGGCGGTGCCATGTGAGAGGGTGCCCAGGAACATGGAAGGGAACCAGCAGGGGGAGCCATCCGCTGGCCCAGCCTGGCTCCAGAACTTTTCTACCATCATTCCCAGACAGGTAGATGATGAATCTTGCTGTCCCCTTGCCCTAGCTAAGTGGTGGCAACTCTTGGTGGCTGAGGGCCATGCCGAAGAGCTCCTCGGGCAGTTGTCAGCAGAATCAGTGGTGGGGTGACTTTCCCGTGCATCCTCCCTGTGTGCGTCTGGTGGGCCACTCAGTGGCATTTATGAAGGGTTTTCCCAGGCCCTCCTCTGGAGCTGGTGACTTGGAGCTGGAGGCTAAAGATGCCAAGCATGACGTTCAGCTGAAAAGCAGTAACGTCAGGTGCTGGGCTAGGTGCTGGGGGGAAAGCCTTCAATAAGACAGACATGGTCGTGGGCCTCAGGGAGCGGACAGTCTGGGTGGGGAAAGCAGGCACCAGACAAGCACGTGCACTTGTAATAACTGCTCCTAAAGGGGGAATACAGGACACTCCGGGAACAGCAGGAGATGGCCGTGTTCGGAGTGTTCGGGAATTTGAGGCCTGGAGCCCAAGATCATTATGTCATCCAGCTTTGCTGTTTACTATCTAAAGTGACCTTGGACGAGTCATTTAACCTCTGCATGCCTGTCCTTTAACAGGATAATCGTAGCTAATAGTGAAGACTAAATGAGTCAGTGCTGTAAAGTGCTTAGAGTGGTGCTTGCCCTTAGTCAGTCCACTGTGAGCATCAGCCATTATTATTGTTGTTGTTGTTATTGGCCTATGTGAGTGGTTTAGGCAAGATTTCCTTTAGCCAGAGACTTGAAGAGTGAGTAACAGTAGTAGAGGGAGATGGAAAGATGCTCCACGGCAGAATGACTGAGAGAGAGGAACTGTGAGAAAGTCCCATGTGGCAACAGCAATGAGCCGGCAAGGCTGAGTGGCAAGGAAAGCGAGTCAGGGACCAGATTACGCTGTGTCTCATAAGTCAGGGTCTGTGCATTGTCCCTCCTGTGGGACAGGGACGCCACTGAAGCATTTCAAGTGAGCTGTGACTTGGAGAATTGGAATTGTAAGTGGGAGGCTGGGATGGGGTTCAGGTAAGGAAAGAGAGTGGTTTAAATGTAGGTGCTGGAGGGGGGCACATGTGAGAGAGATTTAGGAGGGAGAATCCCCAAGAATTATTGATGGATGGGATGTGGAGGTGAGGAAGAGGGGTTTTCAAAGATATAAAGAAGGATTATCCAAGACAACTCTTAGGAGTCAAGCTTGAACAGAGATGGGGGGATGTGGGACAGAAGAGAAGGCAGGCGAGGGGGTAGGAAGACCATAGGGAAGGCTTCCTGATAGTTGAGCTGTGACTGAAGGAAGAGAAGGCCCACCAGGAGAAGACTGGTGAGGAACAACCAGGTGCGTGAGACAGCACGCCCAAAGGCCCTACGGTGGGAGAGAGTGCAGCGTGTCTGAGCAACAGAAAGAAGATCCATGTGCCTGGAGTGCAGCCAACACAAGGGCCTGGAGAAGAAAATGAATGCTTGGCCATTTAAAGCCCAGTGGTCCAAATTGGGACTTCTGTTCTTTAGTTTAAGAACAATGGGAAATTTTACTTACGTCTTGAAAGGGTGATTTGGCCACAGCATGGAGAACTAATGGGGGTGGGGGTGCTGGTCAAGAATGGGTGTCCACACCCAAGTTAGAGGGCTGTGGCCGTTCTCTAAGTCCACGATGGGAGAGGCTTGGGCTAGGGAGGGAACAGAGACAGGAAGACAAGTAACGTAGTTTGTGAACTGTTTCAGAGATGAAAGACATTGAATTTGGAAATAGACTAACTGGCCTAAGTAAGGGAGAGGGAAGTGTCCAGAACAGCCCGGGCAGGGTTTCTCTCCCAGCAGGTCAGGAATGGGGCCTTTCTCTGGGAAACGGGAATCTCCAGAAGGGGGACAGGGTTGAGGGAAAGATCCTAGTCTTGGTTTGGACTTGTTGAGTTGGAGTGACATCGAGATATCCTAGTGGCGATGTCAAAGAGGCAGTTAGATGTGTGGGTTTGGAGCTTGGAAAGGAGGTTTGGAGATGTCACTTCTTAAGTCACCTGTGCAGAGGTGGTCAGAGAGGCCAGGGGTGTGGAGGGCACTCGCCAGGGAGAACAGGCTGAGTGACAGGTGGAGGGGGCCCGGGACTAAGCTTTGAGGAACTTCAGCAGTTAGTGGTTCAGAGGGGAAGCCCGATCCTGCAAGGGAGACAGAAAGAGCAGCCCAAGAGGTGGGTGGCCAGAATGGCTACTAGTGTCAAGGTCTGCCGAGAAGCCGAGCAGGGGAAGGACTTAGGAGTGGCCGTTGGATTTAGTGCCAGGGAAGTCATTGGCCGCTTTAGCAGATGCTGTTATGCTAAGACAGTGGTCCTCAAACTGGAGCAATTTGCTCTCCCCTCCTCCCACCCATGGGACATTTGACCATGTCTGGAGACACATTTGGCCCTTACAACTCAGGATGGGGATATGCTACAGGCATCTAGAAGGCAGAGGCCAGGGAGGCTGCTCATTGTTTTATAAGGCCCAGGCCAGCCTCCCACAACAAAAAGTGGTCGGGCCTCCAACGTCAATAGTACTGTGCTTGAGAACCCTGGCAGATGAGTGATAAGACGGAGACCTTATCAGAATGGAGGTGACAGTGGAGTCACTTCTCAGGTGTTTGATTAGAGATAAGAAGTGGAGGAGAGAGATAGGAGATAGGATGGGTGACGGCTGGAAGAAGATACGGGGTCAAGGGAGTTTGTTAATGACAGACTTGAACATCTTTAAAAAACCCAGTGGAAGGACTCTTAGAGTAGAGATAAGACATGATGGATAAGCTTTTATATTACCTGAGAATGTTCAGATGGAGACATTGGGTATGGAAAGGAGGTGGGTCAACATTTATTTTTCCTGTCACTGGAGGGATATCCTAGTGGTTTGGAGCAGATAGAAGGGGGGTAAGCTTAGTCAACCAAATAATGCCCCCCCCCATAAAGGTGCCTGTGTCCTGATCCCTGGAACCTGTGACTATTATCTTATATGGCAAAAGAGCCTTTGTAGATGTGGTTATATTAAAGGATCTCGCGATGGAGAAACTGTCTTGGATTATCGGTGGGCCCAGTGCAACTACAAGCATGTTTATCAGGGGGAGGCAGGAGAGTCAGAGTTAGCAAAGATGGGAAGATGCTCTCCTGCTGGCCTTAAAGATTGAGGAAGGAGCCAGGAGCCACAGAAGAAGGGCAGTCTCCAGAAGCTAGGAAAGACAAGGAAACAGATTCTTCTGTGGAGCCTCCACGAAGAACTCAGCCCTGCTGACGTCTTGATTTTAGAGCTTCTGACCTCCAGAACTGTAGGTTGATAAATGTCCGCTGTGTTTGTGGTGGTTCGTCACAGCAGCAGTAGGAAAGTGATCCAGTGTTTTGGGGCCGCCTGCTAAAATGAGCGGAGAGCTGGAGAGAGGTGGTCTGACGTTGAGGAGACTGCAGAAGGCAAGTTCAGTGTGGAGGTGTACAGTTTGGGGTGTGCAGAAGTGCCTTGGGGGGGTGCTGCCCAGAGGCCCATCAGTACGTGTGGGTCTGCAGCTGAGGGGATAGAAGGGGAAGGAAGCTAAGCAAATCAGTTGATGCATTTATTCAGCTGAAGCCCTGGGAAGGGATGGGCAGTGGGGTCAGTGCTGTGGGGTGGGAGAAGCTTGAGGACAGCCCTCTTGGCTCGGCCAGCATGCACGTCTCAGTGTCCTTGGTGGTGGCAGTTTCACAGCAAAAGCCACATTGTCACAGACTGAAGAGTGAGTGAGTGGGAGGTGAGGAGAGGGGGCCCAGCAAGGGTGGCTGGCTTGTTTTATGTCTGGCTGCTCATGGAGCAATTATTATACAACAGGTGTATACCACAATAGTCCCGCAGTTGGAGGTTGCCACCCCTCTTATTCAGATGAAGGAACCTGGGACTGAAGAGGTTAGGTGGCCCCAACTTCCAAGCTGGTACTGGGTAGTCTTGGGCTCCTTCAAAGCTAGGCCTTCTCCATGATGCCATGGGACTGTGAAGAGTTCCTTCATGGGAGGGCATGACTAAGGAGGGGAGTGGTGAACGTGGCTGTGTGCAACTCCAGACACAGAGCTGCTCCCAAGCGCTAGACCCTGAGCAGAGAGCTCTAAGAGTAGCAGAAATGCACGAGGTTTTCCTTCTGCTCTTCTAGAACTTGCAGTCCAGCTACAGGGAGCAGGGACCAAGGTGAATGAGGGGAGATGGCTTATTCCCAACCAAGGAACTCAGAGGCAGAGTGTTGTGGTGATCGTAGTGCTACAGAAGGCTCTAGGGGCAGGGAGAGGGGACTTGGTTTTGGCTGGGAAGATTGGAGATGGGTCTTGAAGGATGGATAGTTTAATAGAGGAAGGTGATGGCTTCTCGGCCTACGGTGGTCAGGGGAATAAATCTAGGGCCATGTCCAGGGCAGGGCTGCTAGGATCCTCTCCTTTTCCCACCAAAGTCAGAGTCTGCACCTGGGGACAGTGCGGCCAGGCAGGCTGGGGTCTGTAAGCAGGCAGCTTCCCAGGTTTGCAGGCTGGTGGCGTGCATCTGGGGTCTGGAGAAAAGGCAGACTAGGAAGCCCTGGAATTTGCGCCCCGGTCATAGACCAGCGCCCCATCAGGAGTGGGCATGGCCCATGGTGCTGGGGTGGGGCCAGAAGCCAGCAGGCTGCTCCCCTGCAGGTTCCTTCCTAGGGTCCTGAACTGTAGCCTGTGGGTGGGTAAGGGGAGGGAGTGTCTGGAAGTCACATGTGGAGGCTTTGACCTCTGTGCTTCAGAGAAGTGAGAGGACTTAAAGGCCTAGAGAGAATGGATGTGCAAAATGGCTCAAAAAGCAGGGTGTGTGTGTGTGTGTATCCCAGACAACAGGTGGGATCAGAATCCGGAAGCCTCATGTTCTAAATGAGCTGCAATCATGGTCAAATCCTGTTCCGAAGCCATACTTAATGTCCCTTCCTGGCCTCCTGTGTGCCTTCGAAGCTCTGGCCCCCATCCAACACAACACCTTCCCTCCCGTGCCTCCTGAGTGTGCACACCCTACTCCGGTAGAAATGGTGCTAAGGGTAGCATGGCTATCCGTGTTTATTGAGCGCTTGCTCTGTGTCTGGGCTCGTGTTGGCACCTTATCGCACGGTCTCATTTAATCCTAGCGGTGCCTCTGTGAAGTAGGCACTATTCCATCCTTTGCACAGCCGTGAAAACTGAGGCCTGGAGAGCGTGAGTCATCCCTCACAAAGCTAAAGAGCTAGTGAGTCACCGAGCTGGGCAGTGTCACCCACCCTCTCATCCTGCCTCCTGGTCCTCTTCACCTCCCTTCCTCATCTCACCTGTTCCTACCTCCTGGCCTTGGCCAACTCTGTTCTGTTCTCACCTGTGCAGCACATGTGCCCTCTCCATCTACAACACTGGTCCCAGTGCGCTCCGTGGGGTGTAGGGACACAGGCTAGAGTTAGATGGACCAAATGACCATTTCCATTCAGTGCCGCTACTTCACAGCCTGGCCTCCTTGGAAGGGGTTTTATACTCTCTTCTGGGGAGTATACTCTGTTCTGGGCTGTTTAGAAAAGAAATGCCCCTCCTTCTGCTTTCTCATCTCACTGGGAATTAGAAACTCCATACCTCATTGCCAGGGTTGCTAGGCCGCCCGCAGACATGGCAGGCCCGGCCACAGACGATGCTGCAGGCACAAGGTGCTTGAGGAGGGCCTGGCAGACACGTGGTTGGGCGAAGAGGCAGAAGAAAGAGGAGGCCAGCACAGAGTTTCTATTTCGGTTTCTTACTTGGACCCAGTCTTGTTCCAGTAGGGATTTAGGGCAGCCTAGCAGGATACATAAAATATAACATGATAGCATATTAAAACTGGGAGAGAAGAAAGAAAAACAAGGGTGGAGGCCCTAAACGGAGCCAGGAATGAGGCTAATCATGTATACCATAATGACCTGTAGATGTACTTTTAGCTACATGGGATCCCAGTCTGGCAGCTGCTGGGAAAGGCGAGCCTGGGCAGCTACCTATGGGTACTGTCCCTACCGTGAGAAGTCGAGGGAGCTCCCGAGAAGGTCACCAGAGGCCCTTATTGGGAGGACAGTGTGTGGTGGGCTTGCTCACCCACTGTCCACCCACCAGACTCCTACTGTCCCCGGGGACGCCACCGTGAAATGGTGTGGCAGCATTTTCCATTTCCGCTTCCATCGTAAAAGGGGGATTTATTTTAAAACTTGAAATTGGTTGTGTAAAAGTTTGTGGCAGGCCCTGTGGAACGGAGTCTGGAAACCCCTCAGGAACCGGGATAGAGGGCCGTGTGGGCAGACGTTGGCAGCACCGACAGGCAGGTTTGACCAACTGGGGGAGCGTAGAGAAGGGAAGAATGACGGGCTTGCCCAGGAAGGAAAAAAGGGACATTTGAGACAGGTGGGACATGTCTGTGTGCACCAGTGTGAGCCCGTGCTTTGCATGCTTGTTGGTTAATTTCTATGAACTCTTTATTCTGAAAATTTTTCAACCCTATAGAAAAGTTATAAGAATTGTATAGTGAATACCCACATACCCTGTATCTAGATTTACCTACTGCTAACACTTCATAACAGTTATTTTATTTTTGTTTATTGTCTTCCAAACTGTTTGAGATATGTCAGTCTTTGTAGGCTATACAGTCTCTGTCTCCACTGATCAACCCTGCCGTTGTAGGGTGAAAACAGCCATAGACAGTACATGAATGAATGAGTGTTCTAATAAAACTTTATTTATGAACACTTAAAAATTTGAAATTCAGCTCTGGCTGGTATGGCTCAGTGGATTGAGGGCTGGCCTGTGAACCAAAGGGTCGCTGGTTTGATTCCCAGTCAAGGCACATGCCTGGGTTGCAGGCGAGGTCCCCAGTAGGGGGCATACAAGAAGCAACCACACATTGATATTTCTCTCCCTCCCTTTCTTCCTCTCTTCCCTTCTGTCTAGAAAGAAAGAAATAAAAATCTTTTAAAATTTTGAATTTCATATCAATTTGAAAATCTTATCAATGAAACTACATAAGAATTTTTTTTTCATTTAGTAAGATAACAAAAACCTTGCAGGCTTTATACAAATGGATGGGGGCTGGACTTGACCTGCAGGCAGTAGTTTGCGACCCCCGTCCCCCATAGCCACAATATAATTATTCCACTCAGGAAACTGAACCACGGATGCAATATTGTCTCAACTGCGATCCATATTCATAGTTTTCCGGTTGCCCGGAGTCAGCTATCCCCCCACCCAGGATGCACTCGAGCATCGCACATTGCATTTCGTTGTCAGGTCTCATTAGTCTCCTTTATTCTAGAATAGCTCTCCCTGCATTGTTTTCCTCTTTCGTGATATCGACACTTTGGAAGAGTTTAGGCCAGTTGTCTGCAGAATGTTCCACCGTTCAGATTGTCTGATTGCTTCCTCGTGATAGACTCCGACTATAGATCTTTGGCACAGACGATGTTGTGTCTTCCTCACTGTGGACGTCAGGAGGCACGTGGTGTCAGCTGGCCTTGTCTTGTACCTATGGTTTTAGCAGTGATGGATGAGTCTTGCTTGTGTCAATTATTATTCTTGGTTTGAGATGATTTTTAACTATACCTTCTACATTCATTACTTGACATTCTTCTGTTAAAAAAAAGTACTCTAACTTCGCCCCCACCCCCTCCCCCATTTAAAAATTATTTTTAGTATCAGTCTGGACTCATGGATTCTTTTTTCCTTCAATGTGTTCTAGTCTACTACTGTCATTATTCTTTCTGATGTTTAAATCATCCTAGAACTGACCAGTGGAGGATTGTTCAGACTGGCTTCTTGTTCTTATTTGAGCACTTTCTTACTTTCTGGTGCAAAAAGGTGTGCTTAGCCACCTTGCCTGGGGGCTCTGATTCATTTTAGTGGGGAATGATGTTTTGAAACCAGGATCGCTAGGTGATAGGCATGCACATTGTTACTGGGGTTTCCTTGCTTCTAGGCCTGAACTAGATTTTGAGGGATGAGTTGAAATGAGTGGCCTAAGGGGTCAAGAACTGAAGCAATGGGCACAGCATGTACAAAGGCTCAGGGGCACATGTATAACGTTGGGGAGGGGGATACTCATAGGGTATAGCAGAAGTAGAGTGTGCTTAGAAGGAAAAGTAGAAGATAATGCTAGAAAAAAGTCACTTTTCTTTTGTTCTAAGATATGGATCTTAAGAGACTCTTGATTCAATATCAGCTCTTTTCAGGAATGAAAATATGCACCTCGATCCTAACATTCCTCTTAACACCAGAAGCGTTTAATGAACTTGGCTTGTATAACTATTTTATAAATGCTGGTAGTTTGGTTTTTGGATCACAAACAAAATCAAAGATTCTCCTGAAAATATATGCTAGTGAACGAGTCCTGGCTAGAACCGAGTCTGTAATTCTCAAAGTCTTCATACAGGAACCAAAGTAAAACGTGAAAAGCTCTTCTGAACTGTCCCATATCTCCACCCAAACCCGCTCCTCCCCCGACCTTCTTCATTCCCGCCCCCGAGCCCTGGCACGGCAGTGCTGCTGCTTCCCTGCGCCGAGTTCCGGGCCCTTTAACGCCCCTTAGAGAGGCATAAACAGAAAGCTAGACAAAAACACTTCCCATAGCTTTTAAACAACTACAAAACCAAGACAGATGTACAGGTGTAAAATGAACAAGAACTGCCCAAACCAACAGAATTCAAAGTCAGTGGAACATTTTGGAGTTCAGGTGCTGTTCATAACGTGGACATGGCAGTGATGCCTGAGACGACTCTTCGGCCTTTGGCATGCCATGCTCACGTGTGCCATGAGAGACCTGTATTTTCTTGGCTTGTCTCCACTGAAACACCGGGAAGCCATTTGTCAGCGCAGCTGCCATGATGTTTCTCGGTCTTTTCTTTGCCAGAACGCATCATATACGTGTTAAGCTTGCCTCTATTCTTTCTTCACGGGCTCACGTCAAGTAGTAACAACTGGGGTTGTACTGTTACTGCGTACTGTGCAACAAGCTACCTCCAAATTCATGGCATAGAGCAGGGGGCAGCAAACTTTTTGTGCAAAGGGCCATTTAGGCTTTGTGGGCCACATGGTGTATTGTCACAACTACACACTTCTGCCATTATAGTGTGAGAGCAGCCATAGGTGTGCCAGGTTCTAGCAAAACTTTATTGATGGATACCGAAATTTGATTTCCCTATAATTTTCACATATGATGAAACACTTGGCTTTCAATTTATTTCTACCCATTTGGGAATGTACAAACTATGTTTAGCAGGTGGGCCATACAAAAACAAGTTGCAGACTGAATTGAGCCTGCGGGCCATAGTGTGCGGACCCCTGGGACAGAACAACAATCACTTATTCTTGCCCACATTGGCGCTGGTCGACTGCGGTGCGGCCGATGTAGCTGGATGTGGCTGGGCTGCTCTGCCCCCAGCTTCAGCCTGTAGCTGCTCCCGGTGGAGCCAGGTGTGCTCCATGTGTGTTTGTTCTGGACCCAGACTGAAGGCCAGGGGCTCCCTGGGAAAACACTTCTCCTGGCAAAGGTAGAGGTCCCAGAGGGCAAGCCCATCCTTATAAGCACATTTCAAGCCTTTGCTTGCATCATGTGTGCTAACTTCCTATTGGTCAAACAAATCATCTGGCTGAACCCAAGGTCAAGGAGCAGAGAAGTACTACAGGCCGTCTGTAAGACAGAGTCATCCGGCCAAGGGTGAGAGGGAGGGGCGAGAACTGGGGCCAAGAATTCAGTCTACCCCAGGTGCCAGCTCAGTCACAGCGCCATGCTTTTGTGTGGGTGGCAAACTTAGGGTTATTTTCCTATGTTGATTTTTAAAAGTGAAAACATTGGGTTAAAAATTCTTAGAACTTTTGGATCTTGAGAATATACCCAAAGACCCTAGGTTGTAAAACACTAATTTTGAATAAAATTCCTAGCTTTAGTATTAGGGCATTTGGGGTGTGCTAGTATTTGAAAGTTCTTCCGAGAGAGGTCTTGTCTGATCCACACCCCTGGAGCCTGACTCAGCACCTCGAAACCACCGTGGGTCCCCAGGTATTGCGTGATGTCAACAACAACACAACAGGAGCAACAATGGCTGCCGTTTATTGGGCACTAAAACACTTGTGTGTCTTAGCTCTTCGCATCCTCACAGCCATTCTGTGGCGTAGGTTGGTCATCCCCCTCTCACAGATCAGGAAACTGGGGCTTAAAGGGCCAGGCTACTTGTCCAGAGATACACAGCTAATCATGGGGCCAGGACTTCAAGCCAAAGCTCAAGTTCCTTATCTCCAGCCCCAGACAGAATGTCTCAATGAACTTGGTCTTCCCCGCTCATGTAGACTCCTGCTTCTCTAGAGAATACTTTTCGAACCAGTGGGATGAGACTGTTTCCTTTTCCTTGTCTGATTGCTGCTGATGAATTCTGGCAGATGTTCGTTTTCAACAGCTTTACTGAGATATAAGTCACATACCATGCAAGTAACCTATTTACAGTGTGTGATTCGATGGTCTTTAGTATATTCACGGATGCGTGTTGTGCAATCGTCGCCACTAATCTTAGAACATTTTCGTCACCTTAAGGAGAAATGCTGTCTCTTAGCTCTCACCCCAGCTCTTCGCCCCCACTCCCTCCCAGCCACTGATCCACTTTCTGACTCTATAGATTTCTCTGTGCTAGACATTTCATATGAATGAGATCATGCAGGAGGTAGTCTTTTGTGACCGGCTTCTGTCACTTACCTTTAATGTTTTCAAGGTTCATTCGTGTTGTAGCATGTATCATTTTCTTATGGCCAAATGACACTCCATTGCATGGATATACGACATTCTGTTTGTTCATTCATCCGTGGATGGACATTCGGGTTGTTTTCACTGTTTAGCTGTAATGAACAGTGCTGCGGTACACATGGTGCACAGGTTTCTGTGTGGGCACGTGCTTTCATTTCTCCTGGGCGTGTGCCTTGGAGTGGAATTGCTGGGTCACATGACATCACCCTGTGTTTAATCGTTTGAGGAGCTGCCAGACTGTTTTCCAGAGTAGCTGGACCATTTTACATTCCCACCAATAATGTCTGAGCGCGCTGATTTCTCCACGTCCTTGCTGACATTTGTGGGTGTCTGACTTTTCGATTTTAGCCATCTTAGTGGGTGTGAAGTGGCTTTGGAGAGCTTTGTTGTTGTTTTTTCTCTGCTTTTCTTCTATCTCTTGTTCTCACGGAAGGAGAGAGATGAAGAGCTGCCCACAATGGATGTGCAGGTCGTGTTCTGAACGACTCCTTGGAGCACTTTTCACACCAGCCCTGTCAGCCGCTGCCCACAGCCATGTTAATCTGGAGGACCCTTCAGATCCATAGTATGATACCGAAAATTTATTTCTATCTAATTTCTCTCCAGCTACAAGCCCATTTGCATTTGCATTTTTGCTGCCTCCCAGATGGGCAAAATCTCCTGGACCTCTCCCCCCACGTTTGCCCCAAGACCCTTCATGCAGTGGCATGACTGAGGGACAGGGTTTGTCCTTGCCCCAGGACCCGTTTCACCTCCGACACTGATTGGTCCTGAGGCTGCTCCCTAGGCTGGGGGCCTTGTACACGCAGAGCACAGGGCCTTGGAGAGGGAAGAGCTGTCTCACTCTGTCACTAGGCTCTGGATCCAGGCCCGCCCACCACTTGTGGGAAGAGTACCTTTGAGCAAGTCCCTGGCTCTCTCCGGGCTCTAGTTTTCACACCCATAAAATGGGGTGGCACAGTCTGGCAGAACATAGAGAGCCGTGGGTATTAGTGCCTGCTGCACGCCTGGTCAAGAGCAGGTGCTGAACAGACCACAGCCAGCTTCATCATCTCCAGTTAGCTTCACATGGGCCGCAAGAAAGGCTGGGGCTGTGAGTGAAATTACAGAATGTGAAATCTGGATGTGGAATTTGGGTCTGCAGGTAAATATGCCTCACTTACCAGGCCTCCAGGGCTGTGTCGAAATTTGATAAAAGGTAGTTTTAGAATGATAAAAGAACGTACTAATTCCATTATCAGTTAAATGGGAAGGGGAAGGGTTAGATCATGCTTTTTGAGCATTTCTGAGTCATCTGGGAAGTTATATATCAATATTTACAAAATGCTACCCACAATTTTAAGGGACCCCCGTCTCTTGCCAAAGCCTGTCTGTGGACACCAGGTGAGGGACCCAGGCCTAAATCACCTCGGAGGCCCTCTCCAACTTAAGTGCTCTTCACTCTGTTTCTGGTTGTAGCAGAGGCCAGAGTTCAAGTTCAAAATCAGGCCAGCCTCTTCATCCCTCCGGGGCTGGAAAGTAGCTGGAGAACAGAGGCAACGCTGCCACTGCCTCTTGAGGTTCTGGGAGGAGCATCTGAGACATGCTGTGCGTGATGTGCGTGATGTTCGAAAGCACTTTGTCGACTGCGAATGGCTTCCCAAGTCACTGTTGTGAGCGCTCCGCTCTAAGACCAGGAGTAGGGCTGAAAATCCAAATGTTTTATGGATTCGATGGATTCCTGGAAAGTTGCAAACAAATCAGGCTTTGAAAATCCAATCTCCGCAGCATCTGGTTATGTGACCACGCAAGGGAGCCCGGCAGTGAACCCCCGATTGTGGCAGACCTTCTGTGGCAAAGCAGAATGTTCCTCCCTATTAAATGCATGCTCACATGGCAAATTTTCTCAAACCAGAGGACAAGATGGGAGTTCACAGAGGATTCCAGAACATTTCTGGTGGGCTCTGACAAGGTCATTGAGGGGAGCGTGTGGGCACTGTCCCTCACTCCGCAGAGTGCTGAAGAGCCTGGGCTGTACTGGAAGAGACTTGAGTTTGAACTCCAGCTTCCATGTGCATTTCCCTTGTGGCCGTAGGCAAGTTATCTAACAACCTTGAACCTCAGTTTCCTAATCTGTAAAATGGGGATAATAGTAGCCACTTCACAGAGTTATGAGAGTTCATGGGACAGAATAGTTGTCACTGTGAAATCGCTCCATGAATGGCAGCTGCTCATGTTTTATTACTGATGTCTTCATTAGTTGTTACCATAGTCAAAAATAGCGTTCTGGTCCACATGGACCGTGCTTGGCCCCGGGGGCCAAAACGCATGCTTTCATATTATTTTCGGAGGATCTGTCCACATACAATCTTAGTTTAGGCAGACTTTTAGAGGTCATTTAGGATATATTCGCACTCCTTCTTCAGCCTCCCTGACAGTAGGCCCTCCAGCTACCGACATCTGCATCTTCTAAGTGCATGCTGGTTGGGTCCTGCCTCCCCAATGTGGCAGTCCTTCCTACCGCTGAGGATGGCTCTGCTTTCTCTGGGCTCTTCTTCTCCAGCCCAAGGGCCCCATTACCATGCTGACCAGCTCAGGCTCTGAGCACTGCCATCAAAGTCCTTTTCACATCACAGCGCTCAGAGCCTGTGCTGGTCCCAGAGATACCAAGGGTCAGAGGGGCTGAGGAGTTGACATCAAGGGATGATACAAGGGAGGACTCTGGGAAACCAACCTCTGGGGCCTTGGTCCCAAGTGTCTGCCCCTGGATGGCCAGGGCCATCTCAGTCCCGGGCTGGAGGCCCATATCCTGATCTCTACTTCAGGTCTCCTGGGCTCATTGCTGACATGTGACATGCTCTACATGCCCTATATGATTCTGCCAGTCGCTGCTCCCTTTGCCTAGAACACCCTTGCCCTCCTCTTCTTCAAGACCTCAGTTTAGATGCCACACTCCTTAAGAAGGTCCTGGACTGACTCCCAAGTACAGAGCTCCAGCTCAGAGTTCCTATATTCCACAGGACCCCCCACCACAGTGTGGACCATGGGCTGTCACAGCCACCTCTCTCTGGTATCCCCCTGGACTGTGAGTTTTGTGAGAGCAAAGACATTCTCTGCCTGGATCACCATTTCTCAGAGACTGTAGCTGCTCCCTCAGTGATATTGTTGAGTGACTGAATGCTTAATTTGAGAAAATCCTGACTGGCAGGAAAGATAAGCCAAGAAGCATCCCTCAGTTAATATCTGGATCTGAACCCAGCAACAGAAGCCTCAGGCAGCTCCCACCCAGGCCTCTCTGCCCAGTTGAAGCTGCAAAACAGGCTGATCACAACAACCCACTGTTGACCCACAGACCTCCCACTGCTCAGAATGAATGACAACTAACCTTTGCTCCCTCCATTAATAATTGCAATCCTGATCACAATGCTAATAGCAGCCATTTGTGAGTGCCTTCCACATCGGTTGTTGGAGTAGTACTGTGAGGCTGGTTTTTATTCCATTTTATAGATGAGGAAACTGAGGCACGGCCAGTGCAGTCACCTGCCCGAGGCCACTTATAAATGGTGAAGCTGAGATTTTCGTCAGTTCTTCTGGCTCCAGCGCTCTCCCCTGGCACTAGGTACTCCTGCTATTGGCTGCCAGGTCTACAGATGCTTCTCTTTTGTCTCCAGGAGAGGGATAATCAGAAAATGTTAATGTAGGGCAATTAGGGTTATGATCAAGGGCAGGGTTCTATGAGATTCCAGGGGAGGGTCCTTGAAGACTGGGCCATCGTCTGGGGAGATTGCCAGGGAGGAGAAGCCTGGGCTGCATGTTTTCTCTTTTTGTCTCAGAGTTTCAAACCTCAAGGCAGTGCAGTCCCATAGACAGAGAAGTAAAACTAAAGCCTCATGCCCCTTCCCTCTCCCCTTCGCTCCAGAGACAGGTATCTGCCAGACCCTCTATGCACACATGGACGTAGGCATAGCCCTGCCCGGTGTGGCTCAGTGGGCTAGGCATGATTCTTGGTCAGGCACATGCCTGGGTTGCGGATTCCATCCCTGGTTGGGGAGGCGGGGGGTATACGAGAGGCAACTGATCCATGTTTCTCTCTCACACTGATGTTTCTCTTTCTCTCTTTCTCCCTCCCTTACTTTCTCTCTAGAAATAAATTTTAAAAATCTTAAAAAAAAAAAACAGGCATGGTGGGATGCTTTATAACCTGCTGATGGGGTGGTGGTGGTGGGATTGTGTGTGCCAGCTCCCTGGGTGTAAATGCTCCCACTGTGGCTGATTACAAGCCACCAGCATAAAGGCGCCGAACGAGCAGCTGGGAAGAGCTATAGGGCAACCGCTCCCCGGTGTTTCTGCCGCGCAGGTACGGCAGATGCCAACACCTTCATGTATGGAGATAATAGTAACATGTAGGAAAATTATTGGAAAGTGGTAAGCTGTGAGTACTTATTACCTTTTAAAAATACGACTTAATTGCTTCGTAAGTTTATATAACTTAATTTTTAATAATGGCCATGTTTAACAACTGATTCACAAAATTTCGCAAAATTTTACAGTCATCTCTCATTAGCTAGTATAAGCAAGCTCCAACACACCACTCATTTCCTCTTTACTAAAATAGTAACATGCTCTGAATTTTTTCTTTAACTTTATTTTTACTTAAAAGATTCTTTATCCAATAATTCATTCCACCAATATTGGACCATGTGCCATATGCTGTGTTGGGAACAGTGTACTTTGCCTTCATTAGCTTACGGTCTAGCAAGGGAGACAGTCACCAAATCTACAGGTAGATAAATAGCATTAATAACAAAAATGCCCCTTGTAAGTAGGTCTCCCTAAAGTACATAACAGGATGATGTCACGGAGAAAATGCTGAGCAGAGGCAGGTGTGTGGAGGTCAGGGTGCGGCAGGGGAGAAACTTCTTGAAGGCCAGGCCAGGACGAGCTTTTTCTGAGAAGATGACAGTGACTGAGACTCTAAGGATAAGAAGGGACCAGCCATGCAAAGCTCAGTGGGAATGTGTGCTAAAGGAGAGGTCCACTTGGGTACCATTTCTGTGAACTTTACAAACATGCAAAAACAGTTCTGTATATTGTTTTTAGAATAATACTTGTAGAGCAAAACTGGGGAGGCTCTTCACCAGCTTTGGGATGGAGGTTACTCTTGGAGGGAGGGGGAGTAGGGGAATGAGTTGGAGACAGCAGTGGTCTTCAACTACATCTTGGTATTTTCTTATAGCAAGAGAAAGGGGAGGTGTGGGACAAACATGGCTGGTGGTGATTTTCGTTGGCTCTAGCTGATGGATACCAGGCTATCAGCAGCATTATTCTCTATAATTTCTGGATGCTTGAGATAGTTCATGATTATTCTTTTTTTAAGAATAGGGGAAGAGAGGTTGTGGGCAGCGGACCTGACCAGAGTAAACATTCACTTTGAGATCATTTTAGCTACAGATAAGTGAGGGGAGACAATGAGGCTCAAGAGTAGTTGGGGAGGTAGCCAGGGACCAGGTCATCTTGAAAGATATGACCATAAGTCTGAGTTTTATCATAAGGGCAGTGGATGCCCCGTGAACTGGAGAGTGACATGAAGGGATTTGCAATGATAAAACATTCCTCTGGCTGCTTTCGGGGGAACTGGTGGAGATTTAAGATGGCATCAGGGAGGTCAGTTGGATCTCTTGTAGTTGTCTAGACAGAGCTGATGATGGCCTGAGACCAGGGTGGCTGCAGGAAGCATCGGAGAGGAACATTGTTGAAATCTGATTTGAAGGTCTTGCTGAGGGATTAGACAGGTGGGGAGGTGGGGTGGGGGTGGGGAGGGTGGAGATGCAGACTGAGAGAAGGAGGAAGGAAGGGTGATTTTCTTTTTCTAAACACCAGTTTTATTGAGATATATTTCACATACCATAGAGTTCACCCATTTAAAGGATATTACTCAGTGGTTTTTGGCAGGGATGACTTTCTTTTTAAAACCTGAGTGGTTGGTGGTTTCTGATACCATGATGGGGAAAATGAGAGATATACAGGCTTAGGGGTGAGGCCTGAGGTAAGTTTGAGATGCCCATGAGACATGCAAGGGGGGATGTCATATAGAAAATTAGATATTCACACCTGGAGCTTGAAATAAAATATTGTGAGTAATGAACAAATTGAGAGTCTCGAAATGGAGGTGAATATCAAGAGTACAGGTAAGAAGGTGTGCAGGGGAAGCAAGGGGACCCACAATCCAGGTGGATTGAGAGTTCATGCTTTGAGCCCCAGCCTACTCTGCCAACCAACAAACATATTGCAGTGAGAGGCCCAAAAAAGGGAGAGAGAAATGCAAAGTGATCACAGAGCTGAAAACAGAGGCCTGCAGGGCTCCAGTCTAGAGCAGGCAGGGTGGCGGTGAATTTTAGCTCCTTTAGGGCAATATGCAATAGAAGTGCCCCTTGTGAGGTGGAGAGTGGAGCCGGACTGGCTACTTAAAATAAAAGAGAGGGAGAGAGAGATGGGCAGACAGATTCCTACTCAAAATGAGCCTTCAGATGGAATGAATCTCCAAAACTAATGCAGAAAGTTAATGTAAAAAAGACAGTCTCCAAAAGTCAATGACAAATGAACTCACTCTAATTACAATAAAATTAGTATTCTAAAAACGCATTTAAAATAACTGTTTAAGGTCTCTATCAGGAGTAGATTGGACTGTGAGTAACTGAGATTTGAAATAGCAATGTCTCGAGCAAAATAAGAATTAAGTTTCCTTTTATGAATATATTCTCATGAGGTGGCTCTGCTCTGCCCAGCCCTCAAGGAACAAAGCTTGATCTAGCTCATCCTGTCTCAATGCATGAATTATCCTCATAGTCCAAGTTGGTAGTTAGACCTCCAGCTATCATGTCTGCATTCCAGGCAGCAGGGTGGTAGAAGGGCACGTATCAGCTGTCTTTTGAAGAAGTTTTCAGGAAGCTGACACATGACACTTTCATCTACATTCTATTGGCCAGAACTTAGCTAGAGGAGAAGCAAAAAAAATGTATTTTGTTACTATAGGTAGCCGAGTGCCCAGTTATAATTCAGGGGGTTTGTTACAGTGGATGTAGGGGGTAATAGATAATGAGAGATAATTAGCAGTCACAGCCTGAGGATCCTTGAAGAAATAAAGGAAGGAGAACATCCATTAAAAAGATCAAGATGGGGGAGGGGAAAGGGGGCTGTTTGTTTGTTTGTTTGGATTAAAAACCTTTGTTCTTATAAACACATCATTAAGAGAATGAATAAACAAGCCAAAGGCTAGGAGAAAATATTTGTAAATCATATATATGGTAAAGGAATTGATTCCAAAATATATTTTTAAAGACTTTCAAAATTCAACAATAAGGAAAAAATACACACTTTAAAAAATGGATGAAAGATCTGAACAGCTGCTTCACCAAAAAAGACATGCAGCCAACACGAGGTTACAGGGGTGCAGGGAAACCGGGGGGCGATGGATGTGTTTGTCTTCTTGATTGTCATAACGGATACACATAGCTGCCAGGACTTATCGTGTGGTCCACGATATGTCAATCACATGTCAATGAAGCTGTTAGAAAAGGAAAAGGAATGAACACAGCATGAAACAAAAAGGCAAACTAAGAAAAGATGGATGTGAAAAAGAACCAATTAAAAAGTCTAATGAAAGTATTAACTACATTAAAAGTACTTAGTACAAAGGTAAAGAAAGAAAGGAAGAACCTCGATAGCTGGACAGACTCTGGACTGGATACAGTCAAAGAGGGAATTAGTGAATTGGAAGACAGTTCTGAGAAATTTTCCCAAGCACTGCCACAAAAGAGAAAGAGAAAAAAATGTGAAAGGATACTTAAAAGACAGGCAGAATAAATTGAGCTACTCCCAAATATCATTTAATAGAAAGTCTTCAAGAAGAGACCGGAGAAAATGATCAAGAAGCTATCCTCAAAAGCGTAATAGCTGGGAATTTTTCAGAATTGAAAAAGAGATATATCCTCATCAAATAATGTGCTCATCAAGTAATGTGGAAAATTTTTAAAAGTATATCTCTACTTCAAAACTGCATAGTGAAAGTACAGAAGATCAAGAATAAAGAGAAAGTCTTAAAATTTACCATAGACAGATTATGCACAAAAGCACAGCATTAGACAACATTAGAACAACATTAGTGGGTTGCTGAAGAGCTTATGGCAGCCTTTTTGGCAATCTTCAAGAGCGCTGAAAGAAAATAAAACCTAATCTGCCTAAAATTCCATACCCAGCTGAGGTCTGATTCAAGAGCAATGATGAAATAATGACAGTTTTACAGAAGATGAAGGGGATAAGCCCAAACCCTGAGGTTCCTGAACGTTCAGAGACTTGGGAGAGGAGGAGCCCTCTCAAAGCACATATGTCTGTATGCCTAGTCACCCAGGGCTGGCCTCTGTCTCCCACAGAAACGAGAGAGAGAGAGAGAGAGAGAGAGAAGGTGGGGGGAAGAAAGGAAGGAGGAAGGAAGGAAGAAGGAAGGAAGGAAGGGAGGGAGGAAGGAAGGAAGGAAGGA